>JAKCPI010007352.1:0-36697 GCA_023213315.1 Euborellia annulipes | reverse complement strand
ACAGCTAAAAATTAAGGCCTCCAATTTTATCACAATTAATGAGACGTTTCGAGAAAACTTTATTTTCTCATCATCAGTCTTTCAAATTGTATCTGACCCGAAGTTGTTAAAAGGGCACAATACATTTATTATGATTTGTAATAAAATCAATTAATTTTTGGCCGCTCCTTGTATTTTAGAAGGAATATTTAATATTTAAATCTAATATTTATCTCATTTAGTCGTCTCGTCTAGGGTGAGGGGAAGGAGGCGTTGGAATTAGTCCAGAAGACCCAGAATTTGGGGGCGGCAGTTTGGCTGTAAGCAGATTTAATATTGAATAAATATTTTTTTTGTAGGGGGAGGGACGCAAATTATAATTTTGGCCCCGCGCGCAAATTTCCCTAGGTGCTGGCCTGCTTCGGTCGGTTCCTAATGACTTCTGGCTAGCAGGGGCAAGATAATAATTAGAAAAAAAAAAACAGTAACTTTTTTTTGGCTTTTTTAACTCCCCTCCCCCCCCCTCCTCCCACTTCATGATTGTGGAAGTCTATAGATTATAATTATAGATTTTTTAAAATTATTCTAATCAATTTTTTTTTTAGATAAAAGTTGATAACTTACTAAAAGCGCGTATGTATGACGGAAATGCCTTGGGTCATCCATCCTCTCATTCATTTTATATTCCCCAGCTAGGCGTCAAGGCAAAGGCGCCCTCTGTGCGTTTGCATTTGCCTCTCTGACGCTCACACCGAGTCATGGTTCGTTGTTCCTTTCACGTTGCAAGTTAAAGCAGACTCTTTGGCGAGAAACTTCGCTGACATTTTCAACATCATCCACGACGACGTATCCTATTAAAGAAACAAAAATACATCTATTAATATTTCATTCTTTCATTTAGTGAATATATCTAAATGTGTGTGTAGGTGTATGTGTTTTTTTTTTTTTTGTGAAGTGTTTGTTTGAAAGAAAGAGAGAGGATACATTCATCGTTTCAACCCAACAACAACGAATTAATAAAAAAAAAACGACAAATGCTCTCAGACAATATTTATTTAACTTGTCTTGTGATTTAGAATGAAGAAATTGTTTCATCATCAGCCTGTAAGTGTTAAAAGCTTTTTTTTATTTTTATTAGTGAGGTTAGAACTCAAATGTCAAATGTGATTGACGTAATGTTAATGTATGTATATTAATACCTTTTTTAGATGAAAAGAACATCTTTTCTATCATGGTATTTATATTAAATAACAAATAGCGAAGTTTTTTTTCTTGATTTTCATTTTTACTTTGTCTTTTTTACTACCATTTTTGTTTAATTAATTAATAATAGTAGATCTCACCGGTTACCTTTAAAGGTAAAAGGGCCCGAATTAGGCCAAGGCAAGCAGAATCAGATTCTTGATTTCCTCCAAATCACTTAATTGATTTATTTTAAATTATGAAAGTTGTAAAAAAAAAAAAAAAAAAATTTCAAGGTTTATTTACATTTAAAAGCAATAATCACTTATATCATCATCATCATCCATGTCTTTATGTTAATATTTAGCCAGAAAGTATGAGTGTTTTTTTTTATTATTTTGAATGTGTTTTGTTCTTTACGGGTTGTAACGTAGCGTGCCGTTCAGAGGTCAAAGTGAAATAAATAAAATTGAGGAAAAAAAAAATTTATTTTATTGTTAGAATCAGAGGTCACCTGTGGTTTTAGTATCCCTTGAGGCAAATGGGGGCAAGTGTTTGGAATTATATTATAAAAACAACTAAAACTAAAAAGAATTTTCACATATCTGAAAATACTGTTGTCTAAAATATAAATATACAAAATTTATAGAATTTTTTTTAAAAGGAAAAAAAAAAAAAAAAAATTTAAATTTATTTTCAAAATTAAGGCTCTTCAGGAGGCAATCTGCTTGCATATTTTTGCCGATATTAGGGGCCTTAAAAATTTAGCCAAAAAGCCCAACTATTACTGAAAATTTGCCAGTAGATGGCAGAATGGTAGGGTTATATTTAATCTCATGTATTTGTTTGATTTTCGTTCATCTTTTAATAATGAATAGTTTATAAATATTATTATTATATCATTCATTGATATCATTTATAACAGCATGAAAATATATAAATATAGGCTTATTAGTGATCTGATAATGCCGGCTGTTAGACTAGCCTGCCATCTTTTGCAAGAGTGCTGAACCATTTGTCCGTTAATTTTTAAATAAATACCAAATTTATTTTTTACTTTGTCACCATTTGATTTAATTATTATAGGTTATTTTTTATATTTTTAGATTAAAAAAAAAAAAATTACAATTTTCATAATAGAGTTCTTTTTTTGTATTTTCTATAAATATAATTATTTAATCGTAATTAAACAAAAGCAATCTATTATGTAAAATGCTCTCGAATTAAAATCATTAAAAAAAAAACCTCATAAAAAATAGTTTAGTAGTTTCGGACTAAATTGTTCAATGTGCCCTCCTGAAGCACCTTAAAAATCCACAGTGATTCGAGTTAATCCCTTTGGCTTCTGAACATCTTATTTAAGCTTTCTTAGCTTTTTCATTATGCCTTATCATTTAAGAAAAGAAAAAAACAAGATGATTCTTTGAATTTTTATGACTTACCAACATCCAAATGAATCGATTAAATAAACGTTTTGGAAACAAATTAGTTAATTCTGCGATGACACACACAAATAAAGATATTCTATACACACAATAGAGAGAGAAATTTTGACGTCTTTAAGAATTCAAAGAATCAAAATTAAAGATGGCGCATTATTTGAATTATCTATATTCTTTTCCATTATTAGAAATAAATTTAAAATTTCTATCTCTATACTTTATTTTAATTGAATTGGGTACCAATGGGATCAGGAAAATAAAGAAAGGAAAGAAAGATTATGATTTGGTTAAATTTCAGGAGCCCTCAGGGATTAAATAATAAAATAAATAATGGTGTAATAAAAAAAAAAATACTTTCATACGAAAGCCCCCTTTATATTTACTTTTAGATTTCAATAAATATTTATTTAATTATTAAATAAAAAAAATTCCCCTTTATTTGTGGCAGGGACAATAGTTTGAGTGCTTTATGATCCAAGGGTTAGTACTGTGCCCCCCCCCAGGAAAAAAATAAAAATAGACAAATGTAATATTAAAATTATAAACGATAATCAAGAATCTCAGGAACCTTGCAGCCAGGAGATTAAAAAAAAATATTTTATTCGCCGACTTTTCGGTCGTCATCAGGGCAAATATTGTCAATTATACAAGATCTTAGGTATTTTAATATACATTGCAGTCAATATACAATTTCTTTTTACTTTGATATGTACAAAAATTATCATTAACTTGCTACTCAGAGTCTCAGATTCAATGATACATCGAATGCATCAATTAAGATATTTTTTAATTTAATCTCCAGGCTGCTAAGTTCCTGCGAATCCTGAACCGTAAATCTCCACAGCTATAAAACATTAACTTATAAACGATATAAGTATGAAATTATAAAAAATATTTTATATTCTTTAAAATTTATTCATGGAGGGAAAGGGGCGGTAATCGCCACCCTCTCCCTATCCGCCCAAAAAAAGTTTCTAGCCCTGAGTATTAAAATTTATTAAAAATCTACCAATAGTAAAAAGTTACATTATTTATTAATACATATATAGGCCCTATACAATATACAATTTCTCGTATATATCTCTTACTTGGTTTCTGATTGCAAACAAAAGGAGATTATATTCATTTGCCTAAGCTACCAACTTAAAATAAAAGAGGAAAGGGGAGGCTCGCTGATGTAGCGGGCTAGGGTGTCTACTTCTGCAAAGAAGATCCCTGTTCAAACCCTGGGCAGAGCGGGATTTTTTTCATTAAATAAAAATATTTATTTAATGTAAACAAATCCTCAAGCAGGCACTGGATTGGAATATTGGATCTCACCCCAAAAGCCCCCAGACAACTCCTCGAGGAGAGGGAGTTGCTGTGACATCCCGTCCTGTGGAAGGGACGTAAAGGAAGATGCCCTCTCATTGATGCATTCCTCGAAAGGGGTCGGTGCTGAGGGAGTCCCTCTCTCAACTAGGACATCCTCCCTTGCATAGAAGAAGTTGGATAAAAAGGAACCAGAAATAAGGATTAGTTCACTAGCTAGAGACGAAAGCAGGAGATAGGAAATGATGTAACTTCACAGGGTGTCAGTAGATGGCTACGGCCAGAGGCCGTTTAGGTTTGAGGTGTGTGTCTCCGTGCACGAAAGCACCCTCCGGTAAATAAAACAGGGATCCCGATAGTAATTTCAAATAATAATAATAAAAGAGGAAATGATAGTCCTGACAATATGCCAAATATACCTTTATCCTCGTGGGCCTTTAGGAGAAAAATTATTAAATTTCTTAATGAAATGACTCTTGGATCATGAAACAAAACATTTATCTTTGCTATAAGGTGTATTTCCTTCAAATATACTTATTTTCCTTTAGATGGTGCTATGAAGATATCAAGTATTAGAGTGGGAAAACCCAAGGTTTATTTATTATTTTTAATATCTACAAAAAAAATTTTAATAAATTCTCTATTTAAACATGTTGGGAGACAAATTATTTGCTAGCTATTATTTTCTGTTAAGTTAAATAAAATGTTGAAATCTAGTTCAATTTCTTGAAGAAAACGCCAGTAAGTGGAGGGGCGAAGGAGGAAGGGGAGGGGGAGAGAAAGGCAAAATGAAATTACGAAAACATCCGATATTTCACTCTCGTTCTAATAGAACAATTTTTATGAAACATCGGAATCATATCAAATACCAATTGAATGGAGTAAATTAAAATTCAACAAAAAAAAAAAATTGTTTTTTCCGTGTATGTGAGAAAAATAAAATCTGA
Organism: Euborellia annulipes; assembly: GCA_023213315.1. NCBI lineage: Eukaryota > Metazoa > Arthropoda > Insecta > Dermaptera > Anisolabididae > Euborellia > Euborellia annulipes. The sequence goes on along the minus strand of JAKCPI010007352.1, from coordinate 31,836 downwards.
AGTTGTTAAATAAAAAAAAAAAATAGGCAAGAATGTCAGAGGAACTTTCTTATAATAATATCTGGTATTAAAATAACAATAAACCCAAGTGAAAATTCCTTTTTTTAGTTTAGAAAAATTATCTATGAAAATAAAATAATTTTAAAAAGAATAAACTAACCGCTCCGCCCGCCTTCGGTAGGTTCACCCTTTGGACCAAGGTCTTTAAAATAAGGTCTTTTAAAATACACTTGCTTTGGACCCCTGCCAGCAGACGAAATTCAATCCAGTGCCAAGTTGCTTGAGAATTTATTTACATTCAAAGAATACATAAATATATCTCTGCATAGTTCCTATGGAAGAAATCGTAACTTTAAGAATTCTTCTTTCCAAGCATTAGTCCCGCACTGCGGGGCCGGCGGAATGAGTTTTTTGGAATCTGAAAAAAATGGGAGCAGGCCGACCCGTCGCACGGTCGCCTGTTGAAAATATAGAAGGAAGGACAGACATGTAAGAACAGGACTGCCAATCCCAGTTCGGGTAGCTCAGGGTCGCCATCCACGTACCCACAAGCTGTAGGCCCCTGAGTAACTTTTATCTTTAGGAATTAATAACTCAAAAAGTTATAAGAATTTCGGGACCCGAGTATTTTTCTTGGACTCTCCATAAAGTCCTCTATAAGACGTTTAAAAATTCTAACGGAAAGTTGGTCAAACAGAGCGTGACAGACGGACACTCCGCTGTATATACAATAAATATAAAAAAATTCCCCCTCCCCCCAAATAAAAAAAAATTATTTATTCACATCTTGATGTTTCGTGAACTAAATATTAAATAAATTAAATTGGTTTAATTATTATACCATATTTTATCAAAACATTCGCTTGATAAAATATCACAACACTCCGTGATCCGTATACACTGGTTCACAAATTGTAAAGGTGACCAGTAACTCTGGTCTCGGTAGAAAGTTATGTAATCATAAAAATTCAGCTTCGAGATTTTGATGTTTCTCCGTTTTGGAGCCTCCCTGAGTCCAAAAAAACCATTTTTGGCATTATGTCTGTGTGTGTGTGTGTGTGTGTGTGTAAACACGATTACTTAAAATCCAAAGCAGCTAGATCGATGAAATTTGGTATATGCTCCTTACACTAAAATGTAGATTTCTATCAACTTTTTGGAGTAAATACGTCACTTGGAAGTAGTACTTTACTTATAAAGAGTTTTCAAAAATTTTGAAATTTTCAATTTTTTTGTTATAGTATGATAAAATACTCTATTTTAAAAGTTTTTATTCTTTGACATTTTTTTAGAAAACTGAGTAGTTTTTGAAATAATCAAAAGAAGAAATAGAAAATTTTCGTTAATTTTTGATAAAAATCTGGTGTGACTGGCGCACCCCCCTTTTGCTCTCTTACCTTCGGTAATCGAAAGTTGTGTACTGTGCCCTGTCACACCAGATTTTCAGTGTCGACATGTATTTAGTTTCCGACAGTAGGGTACAATTGAATTCAAAAGATGTAAAATTTATAAGTATGGGAAAATATTTTTATTTGCTGATACCATGGCAGCTTCATTTCTCCTATCTTTTTCATATGGAGTACAAAGCCAAAAGTGGTCTTCAGAAGATTTCAATCACAAAATGAGAATATACATTTTATAAAGAGAATCTAAAAAATAATTGATTTTTGAATTTTTAAAAAAATCGTTGGAGCAAATTTTGAGGAAAATCGAAAAAAACTGAAAAAGTGAATCAGTAAAGTGCTAGTACTTTTTGGTCGATTTTGTTCAAAAGCTTCGTGTCACGTCCCATGGGGAGTACCTAACTTAAATATAAAATTTCAACTACAAAAAACACTCTTTTCGTTCTTGAGATATTTTGTTCACAGACACACAGACAGACACACGAACACACACACAGACAGACCATGTCGCGAAAACCACTTTTTTGGATTCAGGGGACCTCAAAACGTGAAGATCCATCAAAATCTCGACATCAACGACACGACATGAATCAATACTTTCTCTCTATATATATAATACATGAACCAGAGTATTGGTATGAAAGTGAGTGGTCGTGTTTGTGAGGGGCTCCGCTACTCCCTGGCTTACCTGGTTTATTTTGTGAATTTGGAGGCGAGACTTATACCTGCGTGTTCCTGGGTTGACAACGGATGCGTGAGTCGTTTGTCCCACCCCAGCATTGTTAATGCCCTCGTGGTAGTGATTTTTTTCAATTGCTTTTGTGCTCCCATTTTTCTCTTTTGCAATTTGTTTGATTTTATTTTCTGATTAGCCTCTCTAGCACGATCGAGCTTTCTTAGAATTATTATATTTAAAATTATTTATTTTATTACATTTAAATATTGATAGCAAAATATTTACTATTGAACTGATTTTGAAAAATCAGATGTGAGAGCTGAACAAAGTCCAGGCCCTTCTTTGTCTTGTGAGTCACGGTGAACGGGCGCACTCGTGTAAAGGTACTTCCCGCTTCTTCCCCCCCCCAATCCTTTCTCAGTTTTCAAATCTGTTGAATTATTAGTTAACATAGGAGAGGAAGGAGAGAGGAAAAGAAAAAGAAAAATTAGAAAAATTAAAAAGAAAAAAAATTTAAAATTATAAATAAATTTTTTGTCTAGTCAATAATATATTAGTCTGTTATATTAGCTTAACTCCAGCTGTGGTGGGGGGGTGGGAGACAATATTATTAAAAAAGAGGAAAAGAAAATGAATAGATAGATGAATGAAAGATGGAAGTAAAATATATAGAGTGGAATAGAAAAAAAGGGAAAATGAGAGAAAAATTTGCTTTGAAGAAGGGAAACTGAAAGGAAAAAAAAAAAAAAAAAAAAAAAAAAAAAAAAAAAAAAAAAAAGGCAGAAAAAGTTTTTGCTAAGTTTAAGGGTGAGCACGGGGGTGATTGTTCGAGTTGCTGGTCCTGGACAAGGTGCACCTCCAACCAACGAGGGAAAAGAAGCCCCTGAGGAGCCGAGGCTTCTTATACTATAAAGTATATTTTATTTTGTTTTAAATTAATTTTATAATGTTTTTTTTTAATTAAATAAATTTTACTTCTATTTGTATTTGGATTTGTTTTGTTTTGTTTTTTTTTTTTTTTTTATTTGGGTTTGGACTTGTACAAGTATGAGTTTTTTTCGTTTACTTTTTGTCGCTTTTTCACCCTTTGCTAGGCCAAGTACAACATATATCACCTTACAACCAGCTTACTCCTTGATCAAAATCTGAATAGAAATGCCAAGTGACATCACTAAAACATCATTTACTAAAAGCAAGAGCACCTGCAGGGACACGGGGACGAGAGAATCAGGAGAGAAATCTAAATTTGCGAAACTGCCCGAAATGTTTAAAAGGATGGACGCAAGCATACAGGATCCCTTAGATGAGCACCAACCCCCAAGAGACCCAGGGATGAACCAGAGGAAGGGAACGGTCTACTTCTGAGAATTCTTGAAGAGGTTCAGGAGGCGAGAAGTGAAGCGAGAATTAAATTTGAGCAACTGGAAGGGAAGCTCTCTAGGATGGATGAGGAGAGAAGAGAGGAAGCGAAGAAGGTTTCATCACTTGAGAGGGAGGTGGCGGAGCTAAGGAAAGAGATAGATACCCTTAGAAAAAGTGTTCTCACCAGGGAGAGAGAGGATAGAAAGAGGAATATGATTGTTAAAGGAATCGAGGAGACAGAAAGAGAGGAGAGGGGGCGAGACGAAGAGGAAGGTGATGGACATGATTAGGAACGAGATGAAGATGGAATGCCCTCCTATAGTCGAAGCAAGAAGAATAGGCCCAAGAACCGAAGGAAGGGGAAGAATCATTTTAACAAAATTCTCATGTGATATTGATAAGCAGGAAATTATTAAAAATAGAGGAAGGTTGAAGGGGACGAATGTATACATCAAGAAGCAGATTTGCCCCCGGCAATTAGGGAAAAAAAGAGAAGGCTCCTTAGAATATGCAGGGAGGAGAGAGGAAAAGGTAATAAGGCATTCATAGTAAGGGATGAAATAAACATTTCAGGATTCTTATATGAACTGGCTATTATAGACAACGGGAGCGAGTTAAGGAGGGTGGAGGACGAGACTCCAAAAAACGACTTGGCGGACATCGAGTAAGAGACAACGACAGAGAACAGGGTAACAAGCCCAAGGCTGGCTCCGAATTTAAAATAACATCGTGGAACTGTCATGGCTATAGTAATTTCAAGGATCTGTGCAACTCTGAAATGAGCGATCACGATGTTATTTGTTTGAATGAAACATGGCTAACGCTACAACCTGACATCAACGAAGATTGGAGTAAGAACTTTAATGTTATTTTTGAACCCGGCATAAAGGAAAAGTCCAGGGGGAGAGCTAGCGGGGGTCTCATGATGCTAATTAGAAAACAATACGAATTCGAAGTGTTGGCCCAATATTGCCTATGGATTATCGTTAAAATCAAAATGAAGGATATCTCGCTCACTTTGGGCTCTATATATTTCCCTCCTATGCTGGATATTCAACAGTGTTTGCAATTGTTGCGGGATACCATGATGGAGACCGTAAATTCGGAATACATCTTGCTTGCAGGCGATTTTAATTCAAGAATAGGGTTTTTGAATCAATTAGATGATGACATAATGAGCCGATCCACTTTGCATTCGGGGAGGACAACGACCGACGAGACTACCAACTCTAGAGGGAGAAGACTGACTGAGTCTATGGAAGATAACGGTTTTTTGGTCTTGAACGGTAGATCAAGGAGCGACTCCCCTGCAGGGCCTACGTTCATAGGTGGCTGTGGAAAATCGGTCGTCGACTTGGTATGGGCAGATTTATCTTTAGCAGAAATAATCAAGGATTCCCATATAATGGACTCAGTACTAGACTCAGATCATTTCCCATACGTGGTTACGCTACTTACGGATGAGGCACCCAACATGGCCCCAGTTAGAGGTACGGAGAGAAGGACCGAGAGGCTGATATGGAAACCAGAGTTACACCATGTGTTTCAGGCTAGTTTGAGCGTGAGGCTGGATATGTCGGTTACCTATACACTGGAGGAGGAAGAAATTTATCAATATCTGATTGATGCTTTGAGGAAGACGGCGTACGAGCTGAACCTAAAGAGGAGTATTCTAACAACAAATGATAGGCCTAGTAGGAATAAATGGTTTAATGCTGAGTGCTATAAGAAAAAGAGGGGGAAATGAGGTTAAAATATAAATGCTGCAAGAAGGCTCTCTTTAAAGAACCCCAAGTCTCTGACTACCTGAAATCGAAAAAACTATACAAGGAAACAATAGAAGCAAGCAAGAAGGAGGTATTTTACATTGATCACAGAAAAAATATCCAACATAAAAAACCCGAAGGAGTTTTGGGATGTATTTAGAAAATTGTCTAGAGGTCAAACAGCAAACAACCCAATCGGAATGGACATTTGGTACCGTCATTTCAGCGAAGTTTTACACCTAAGAACCATATTCCTAGCATGACAAGATGTGGAGTTGGACATCCCACCTTGGACGGGGCGATCGGCCTGGGGGAGCTGGAATCAGCATTGAGGAACTGTAAAACTGGAAAGGCTCCTGGCCCTGACGGAGTTCCCAATGAGTTCCTAAAGAACCTGGATGCAAGAGGCAAGATCTTTCTCTTGAAGCTATACAATAAGATCTTTGAAACAGAGAATATCCCAAGAACCTGGTCGGAGTTCCAAATAATTTTGTTACATAAGAAGGGGGACCCTAAGAAGCCAGACAACTATAGGGGAATCTCACTAATGAACACCATAGCTAAAATATTTACTTACATTTTAACGCAACGGATCTCGGCCTGGGCGGAGGAAGAGGACAGATTGCCGGAGTGTCAGTCGGGTTTTCGGAGGGGGCGTGGTTGCACGGACAATCTGTTCACTCTGTCTGCCATCATCGGCTCACATCTGAGACTCAGAGGGCGCAAGGTGTACGCCGCATTCATTGACTTTAGGAGGGCCTTCGACTCAATAAGACACGAGCTATTGTGGGAAAAACTGCACCAGATGGGACTCAGTGAAAAACTAATACGCCTCATAAAAAATTTATACAACAATGCCAAGGCCCGGATAAGGATTAACGGCAACTGTTCGGAATATATAAGCATCAAGCAGGGGGTCCTACAGGGGGACTCCCTAAGTCCTCTCCTGTATAACCTCTTCACGGCTGATTTGCCGGAGTCTCTCGCGAATATTGGGCAGGGAATACCGTTGGATGCGCATAACAATTTAACCACTCTCATGTACGCGGATGACTTGGTTCTGATGAGTGATACACCAATAGGGCTTCAAAAACTGTTAGAGGGACTGGAATTGTACTGCGATGAAAATCTCTTGGAGGTGAACTCAAAAAGTCTAAAATTATGGTGTTCAGAAGGGGCGGTAGATATGAAAAAGAGCTTAAATTCGTGTACAAGAAGCAGGCTCTGGAAATCGTCAATGAATACACTTACTTGGGGATTGTATTCAGCTCTTCGGGCCTCTTTCTGAAGGCGGCAAAACGGATGGTCAGCAAAGCTAATATTGCGATGGCTCGTATACGAAGTGTAATGGTGAAATCTAGGATGCGCAACTATCAGGCAACTCTCCGAATTTATGAATCGGTGATCCTGAGCGTGCTGCTCTACGCGGCTGAGATCTGGGCTCTGGAATACGGCGACATAATCGAACTTACCCAGATGCAATTCTTTAAGTCCCTCTTTCTACTTAACAAATCAACGCCGGGATATGTTGTTCGCTCCGAGTTCCTTCTGCCAAGAGTTTCGGCACGAGTCTTTGGGAGAGCCCTGATGTGGTTGAATAAGCTTTTAACTATGAGCCCAGAAAGACTTCCCCGCAGATGCTACGAGAGATTGTTTGAACTGAGCGACGTGGAGAATTCAAAAATTAAATATAATTGGGCCATCCAAATGAAGAATTATTTCCATGTGATCAACGAGGGTGATATGTGGCAGACTCAAGACTGTGCAAATATTAAAGAAAATATAGATATCCTGATAAACAATCTCCAAAAACAATATTTTTACGAGGACTTTGAAAGGGTAAATACTTCGACCTACTGCCCTCTATATAAGCAGTTAAATAGAAATCACAGCCTCATTCTGGGTCTCGAAATCCCTAGAAAAAAGCAAAGGGTTCTCTTTCAAGCCAGAACATCCAGCACCAAATATATAAATTTTTTTGTAAGCGGCTCTTTCCACAAGATTGACCCAACCTCACTATGTAGCATCTGCAACAGGGAAGAAAAAGAAGATTTAAGTCACATATTGATACACTGCCCAATATACGAACCCATTAGAAGAAGGTATATTTCTGGCATGGTGAGCGAGGGTTCCCAACTGGAGAAGGATAGTGAAGCGGAGGATGTATTAATGATTAGGAACCTACTGTCTCCTTCGGACGTGAACACCGCGAACGGCCTGTACTTCTTCATCGATGGAGCTATGCGCTTAAGAGCCTTCGCTTTGAGCGAGTGAACATGTGCATTCGGTAGGGGACGGCCGGTCGCTTCGTTATTGCCTGGCGATATGTATTTATGCCCGGTGTATCTAATATTTTGGATTATTTATTTTTATATATCTGTTATTGTTTATTTTCGTTTGTTACATTTTTTTTCTATTTTTTTTCTGAAAATTTTTGTTGGAATTTATTTTTATATATCTGTTATCATTCGGTGTCCAGAGTCTCGAAAATGTATAAAGGATTATACTCAGATCCCTGTAAAGAGCGAAAGCTCAAAATACAGAAATAAATTTATTATTATTATTATTATTATTATTATTACTTTCTCTTACCTATACATGTAATATATATAGATAGAGAAAATATTTGGTTTCATGTAATAAATTTGATGTCGAGATTTTGATGGATATACACGTTTTGAGATCCCCTAAGTCCAAAAAAATGGTTTATGCAACATTGTCTGCCTCGGTGGGGGGTGGGGGTGGGGGTGTTTTGTGAACAAAATATCTCAAGAACGAAAAGAACTAGGAGGTTGAAATTTTATATTTAATTAAAGTACCTCCTGGCACGTGACACGAAGCTTTAGAACAAAATCGGCCAAAAAGTACTAGTACTTTACTGATGTACTTTTTCAGTTTTTTTATTTTCGATTTTCTCAAAATTCGTTCTAACGATTTTGATTAAAATTCATAAAACAATTATTTTTTAGATGATCTTTGAAATATATATTCTCATTTTGCCCTTGAAATATTTTGAAGCACACATTACTCTTGTACTTCATAGAAAGATAGGATCAATGGTTCTCATGATAACAAAATATAAATATTTTTCTATATTTATAAATTTTACATTTTAAAATTCACATTTTTCGTGTCAACATATATTTGGTGTCCAAAAGAATGGTACATGTGAATTTTAAAATGTAAAATTTATAAATATAGAAAAATATATATATATCCCGAATATGAAAAATTTCATATCAGGGTTTATGAAAGTTCATTTTTGGTATATGACCTTTCTCATATACCCAAAATGAATATTCATAAACAGTTTGTGTAACAGACTTCCTATACATGTGTATGAATATGGCTCGAAAATTTTTAACAGTGAAGATAAATAAATAAAATGAATATTGGCTTAAATAGAAATGCCTGAACCCCAAATTGATATATTAATTACAACGGTTATCGTCAACGTCTTATATGGCCAAAGTTGCCGAAAAGACTGTGTGAATGTGAGTGTGAATGAGAAAAAAGTGTGAATGTTTAAAAAAAAAAAAATGAATATTTTTTTATTTTTTTTCGATTTTCAGGGCCTTTGGGGCACCCTCTTTCCCTTATCCGATTGAGCTGAAATTTTACACATGTTATTTTTTTTGGCAATGGCACCAAACTAGGGGGTAGCGTCAAAAAAAAATCTCAAAAAATTTTTCCCCAGTAGTAGCTAAGAGCCACCCTATTCCTACACCCTTGCCGAAAAATCAACGTAGTTTGAGGAGTTTTGGTCTATGAAAATATATATACAGTAGAGTCCCGTTAATCCGAACTAATTGGGACCGAGGGTCGTTCGGATTATCGGGAAGTTCGGATTAACCGGAATTGTAAGCTTGTATTAGTTAATTTTGATAATAAAGTAGTATTTATAACGTTGTAAACCGTGAAACTTGTCGGTGATATTAAACTCTAAATAAATATTTCATAATAATAATAAAATAAAGTTCCTTTAATGTCTAATTTTCATTTATATTCCTCTTAAAAAAAAAAAAAAAAAAAAAAAAATCGTACGCAAAAGAGTTCGGATTAACCGGAAGTTCGGATTAGTGAGGTTCGGATTACCGGGACTCTACTGTATTTGGGTCCAGGCATTTTTATTTAAGCCATTTGGTATTCAATTGTCTTAAATAAAATCATCGGACTGCCTGGGGTCCGAACCCGCGACGCTTGGTATACGAGGTTAGCACGCTAACCTCTACACCAAGCCCCGAGGGCCAGCCATTTGGTTAGCATCTACATTAATTATAACCATTTGCCATATAAAACAATGCAAATCTAACAATAATGTTTACTCACAATTGTTATTAATGTTCAGAATTCGTCATATCTCGGAAAATCTCCCTCTCTGTGACCGCATTTTAATTTATTTTTAATATTTTTTTATAAAAAAAATTCAGTTTTTTTTAGTCGGTTTTTGCATTTTTTTTTAAACCGGGTATTACCGAAAAATGAAAAACCCAAAAAATCGGGTTTTTTTTGCTTCGAAAACCGGTTTTCGGTATAACCGACCGGTTTTTCCCATCCCTAATATTAAGGTTTGATTGTGCATCAACATCCGGGCTATAATTATAATTAAGGGCTGCGTAAAATATTTTTGTGAAAAATGCGTTTCAAAAGATCGGATGAGACTCGCACATAAAATTTTTAAAGTGAAACTTTTATTTGATCTTCTCAAATTTTTTCGCTCATCTATCAGCATGTCGCGTTACAGCCCGTGACGTCAAAGGCCTTGACGACAAAAATAGTAAAGTTGATATTTAATATATATAACGAATTAGAAAAAAATAATTGTGAGATTTAATTATTCAATTTTTAAATTGATAAAATATAATTTTTAAGATAATTTAAAATGATTCAAATCTTCAATTGCTAAATAAATATTGTTCTCAGTTCTTAACACGAGTTTTGATTTCCCATTATCAATCCTCATTTTCCAATAATTAAGTTAAGATATAAAAAAAGCGATTTTAATACCCTTAATTGAATAATTTTCAGTTAAACGCCCACCGATCTGAAAAAAGTTTCACTTGCATCGTGGTTTCATAAAATCACACAATGATTTTTAATTTTTTCCATTTGTTTGTACATTTTAATTTTTTGTTTACATTCATCAGAATATAAACGAATGTGGCCATTTTTACTTTCTCTTACCTCTATATATATGTTAATATATAGAGAGAGAAAGTATTGGATTCATGTCAAAAATTCAATGTCGAGATTTTGATGGATATACACGTTTTGAGGTCCCCTGAATCAAAAAAATCTGGTGTGACTGGCGCACAGCACACAACTTTCTCTTACCTTCGGTAATCGAAAGTTATGTACTGTGCTTGTCTCACCAGATTTTTTGTGTCGACATGTATTTAGTTTCCGACAGTAGGGTACATAAAAAATCGTTGGAGCGAATTTAGAGAAAATCGAAAAAAACTGAAAAAGTGCATCAGTAAATTACTAGTACTCTTTGGCAGTGGCGTAACCAGGGGGGGGCGAGGGGGGCTCGAGCCCCCCCGCCCCAGGCGCATCGAGCCCTTGGCGCCCCCCCGAAACCGGCATAGGCGCCCTACGGCCTCTAAAATATAGCTCAGCGAATGTGATTTTATCATATTCTTTTCATCGATTGTCTTAAAAAATTGATTGTTTTCTTTTAAAATTATATTACAACTTGAATTCTACTATTTTAAATGAATTTAAATAAATAACGTATATAGAGGCTTTATAATTAAATTTTTTTTTATTTTGCAATATATAAGCCTTAATTTGATGTTTTAAGGCTGTGGAGTTTTACTCAGGATTCGTATAAGCCTTAATATTTAATTTTTGAAATTCAAAATTTTTTTTAAGCATGAAGGAATTGAGCTATGAGACTGAAATGTTATATTTAAGTTAAACACCCCCCGGGACCGTGAAAATAAGCTTTTAATCAAAATCGGCCAAAAAGTACTAGTAATTTACTGATGTAGTTTTTCATTTTTTTCGATCTTCTCAAAATGAAAGGGCTTTTACCATTCTTCAGGCCCGCCCGAGCTCGCCCGGAATTTTTTCAAACCCGCCCATTCCCGCCCGAGATTTACTGAATGAATGAACGAATGTCTAGCAATTTTTAAATAAAATTGCATTTGCATGCCCGTCGAAATAAAATACTCTATTTTAAAAAGTTTTTATTCTTTGATATTTTCCCGAAAACTGAATAGTTTTTGAAATAATCACAGAAGAAAACGACATTTTTCGTAAAAGCAAAGAAAAATCAAAACAAAATCATACAGGTGTCATTAAAAAACATGTAAATATAAACAAATTCGCTGAGAAAATTACAGGATGCAAGAAATTTGCCCGCCTTCGGCGGGCAAATTGCTCGCCGAAGGCGAGCAAGGGGGTCCAGGGGGCGGAGCCCCCTGGAAAATCGGCGCCCTAGTTGAGCTTCGCCCCCCCCGCCCTCAAAGGCTGGTTACGCCCCTGCTCTTTGGTCGATTTTGTTCAAAAGCTTCGTGTCACGTCCCATGGGGGTGCCTAACTTAAATATAAAATTTCAACTTCCTAGCTCTTTTCGTTCTTGAGATATTTTGTTCACAGACACACACACACACAGACACACAGACAAACACACACACAGACAGACCATGTCGCGAAAACCACTTTTACTTTCTCTTACCTCTATATATATGTCAAAAATTCGATGTCGAGATTTTGATGGATATACACGTTTTGAGGTCCCCTGAATCCAAAAAAGTGGTTTTCGTGACATGGTCTGTCTGTCTGTCTGTCTGTGTGTCTGTGAACAAAATATCTCAAGAACGAAAAGAGCTATGAGGTTGAAATTTTATATTTAAGTTAGGCACCCCCATGGGACGTGACACGAAGCTTTTGAACAAAATCGACCCAAGAGTACTAGTACTTTACTGATGCACTTTTTCAGTTTTTTTTCGATTTTCTCAAAATTTGCTCCAACGATTTTTTTTTAAATTCAAAAATCAATTATTTTTTAGATTCTCTATAAAATGTATATTCTCATTTTGTGATTGAAATCTTCTGAAGACCACTTTACTCTTGTACTCCATAGAAAAGATAGGAGAAATGGTTGCCATGGTATCAAAATATAAATATTTTCCCATACTTATAAATTTTACATCTGAATTCATATGTTCCGTACTGTCGGGAACTAAATATATGTCGACACAAAAAATCTGGTGTGACAAGCACAGAACACAACTTTCGAATACCGAAGGTAAGAGAAAGTTGTGTGCTGTGCGCCAGTCACACCAGATTTTTTTGGATTCAGGGGACCTCAAAACGTGAATATCCATCAAAATCTCGACATCGAATTTTTGACATGAATCCAATACTTTCTCTCTCTATATATATTAACATATATATATATAGAGGTAAGAGAAAGTAAAAAGTGGTTTTCGCGACATGGTCTGTCTGTGTGTTCAATTTAAAGCATGAAGGAAATGAGCTAGGAGGATGAAATTTTATATTTAAGTTTGGCACCCACTTAGGCAAGGGCGGATCCAGAGGTGTTTCTCGGGGGGGGTAATCTGGTGTGAGTGGTCGCACAACACACATTTTTTTCTTAATTTCGGTAATTTAAAGCCGCGCGCATTCTGTACTTGTTTGCCAAAATATAAATACAAATCAAATTTTTAAGTACTAATTTTTAAATTTTTAGATTAAAAATAATTTTTTTTTTTTTGGAAAAAAATGTATTTTTTCAAATCTCAGGGGGGTAATTACCCCCTTTACCCCCCTCCCCCTTGTATCCGCCCTTGCACCTAGGGCGTGAAAATAAGCTTTTAATCAAAATCGGCCAAAGAGTAATAGTACTTTACTGATGTAGTTAGTTAATTCATTTATATCCTGATTTTTAAGCCACTTAATATATTTCTTATTAAACTCATGAAAAAATGTTATTTTGTTGGCGAATGGAACGAACTCTACAGGATAAATTTTGAACTAGCCTAGTATTGCCATCTAGCCAAGTGTCATATAACTAAAGGGAAACTTATAAACATCCTTCCCATAGAGCCGTTCTCCCATGGGGTTAGCGTGCTAACCTCGTATACCAAAAGTCGCGGGTTCGGACCCCAGGCAGTCCGATGATTTTATTTAAGCCATTTGGTATCCAAAGAATGCCTGGACCCCAAATATGTATATTAATCAATAACGGATATCGTAAATATCTTATATGGCCTGAGTTGCCGAAAAGACAGTGTGAATGTGTGAGTGTGAATGAGAAAAAAGTGTGTGTTTTTTTTATAAAAAAAAAGAATAAAAGGCGAGGGTCCCCCGAAGGCGGGCGTCGCGGCTAGTTAATATAAAAATTCTTTGTCTTTGGTTGATAAAAATCTTTGCTAATAGTATTGTTTGTATTCTACTAGAATTAGTTTATAAGTATTAGATAATTAAGTTACGTTATTGATGTAATTAATAAGATTATAATTTGCGCTTTGGACCTCCTTGTCCTTAAACGACTTGGCGATAAAATCAGAATTTTAATTAATATCAATCAGTCTGGAGAATATAATTTAACGCTCTTTCTAATGGTAGACTTTATTTCACCACCTAAGCTTAAGGTTGTTCGGATAGTACATCGTAAGTCATAATAGAATCTAAATTTTTTTTTTTTTTTTTAAATAAAATTAAAAATTTGAATGCCAAAATTCCTTATTATAATTTAGTCGTGACCTATCAGAGTTTATAATTGTATTAAGTTAATAATTTAATTACCAAAAATAATAAATGAATGACTTTTGACTTGAGCAGTTTTTCACGTAATATAGATCTGGCAACATTGCATTCATCAGCTTTTTATTTAAAATCTTAAAACTCTTAAATTTTATTTTATTTAATATATTACAATGATTAATGCAAATCAGTTTAAACACAATGGACGATTTGCGAGAAAAAATATCGTAAAATTGAAAAAAAAATGTAACTGACAGCTAGAAAAGAGAATTATTTTATGCGACGTTGCCAGACTGGTCTGAGACTCGACGCCTTCTTTATTTTTAAATATTGGCGACTGTCATTTTGGAGAATTTTTTGACTTTCTTGTTAAAATATCTTTAAAAGCCTTCGGCAGAAACTTTTGATTTTATTTTTAACGTATCCCTCAGAAGTGAATTGATAAAATGTAAGTTTTTTGTTTTTGTATCTAATGCAGAGGTGGCTATATAATTCGATATGTGTGCGTTTCGTCGTTATTCCCCATAGGCTACATGTTAAATTTCAATTTTTTAAAAATTAATTACACGATAACCCTGGGTCAGATCTGCTTCACAATTCTATTTTAAACGTAATGTGATAGTGATTAATAACATATTAAAAAATTAGCTTTTAATCTAACAAAGTGCTTTAATGTCCGAACAACCTTAATAGCGAAACAAAATCCGAATCATAAATACACTCGCAACGTTTTTAAATTGCTCCCTTAAAGGGATGGGGACGTAACCAGGGAGAGTGATCTGCTCGCAAAAATAAAAAATAACATTTAAAAAAAAAATATAAATTATTAAAAAAAAATAATTTGAAATTTTATTGAAAAATATTTAAAAAAAAAAAAAATTAAAATGGAATAAATATTGAAGTTTGGTGTCTTCGGTGATGAATGTAGTAATGACGTTTCGGTCGCATCTGGCCGACCTTGGTCCGGCAAGTGAAGACGGATGTTTCACGGCAAATATGCAAGTGTGGTTCGTCTTTCGTCCGAGACAAGTAAATGTAATTTGGCAGTCTCTCTCCCAGACAATAGGGATTATGATATTCGGGCAGCCCAAGAGCCTGGAAACGAGAGATCTGCTGATTGTGAAGGCTTCCCTGCCAACCACCGATTCATGGAGATGCTGATGGCATCACAGCCAACCATCGAGTAATGCAGGTGCCAGCCCGCAAACGAATATTTGTTCTCTGTCGACGACAAACGATCTGCTCTCCATTGGGAAGGGGAACAAAAGGGATTTATTTCTTTAATTACAAATTTCTCAATAAATTTTATATTTAAATTTATATTTTAATAAGAAAAGGGATTAATAATCTAAATTTCAAGATTATTCCCAAACTGGATTTATAAAAAAAAAAACATTGTGTGGTTTTATGAAACCACGATGCAAGTGAAACTTTTTTTTCGGATCGTAGGCGTTTAACGGAAAATTATTCAATTAAGGGTATTAAAATCGCGTTTTTAATCTTAACTTAATAATTGTGAAAATTGGAAATCAATTGGCGTATGTTAAATTAAAAACTGAGAAAAATATTTATTTAGTATTATTTTAAAAATAAGAGGATAAAGGAGCAAGCAGCCAGGTAGTTGGTCTCCACGAAATGAAACTCTCTATTGAGGAAACAGTTTCGGTTTTAATGAAATATAACCATCATCAGTCCATTTTTTTGAGAGTGTGAGCTCAAATGACAAAGCATTGAGTCATATTGCGGAGTTGTCAGTAGATGTGTATTATACATAAATTATTTGTATAAAATACAAAGCAATGCAATCAGCTTATACGAAGTGCCAAGTTTGAGATACAAAATTGTTTTTATTAATAAAAACAATTTTGTATCTCAAACATTAATAACAATTGTAAGTATACATTATTGTTAGATTTGCATTGTTTTATTTGGCAAATGGTTTTTTGTTTTTTAAAAACATTCACACTTTTTTTCTCATTCATTCTCACACTCACACACACATTCACACTGTCTTTTCGGCAACTCAGGCCATATAAGACATTTACGATAACCGTTATTGATGAATATACATATATGGGGTCCAGGCATTCTTATTTAAGCCATCTGGTATCCAATTGACTTAAATAAAATCATCGGACTGCCTGGGGTCCGAACCCACGACGTTTGGTATACGAGGTTAGCACGCTAACCACTACGCCATGCCCCGAGGGCGCTTGGCAAATGGTTATAATTAGAGACCGGATTTTTATGCAGCAAAAACCGCTAAATATGCCATATAATATGCAGTAAAAGTGTTAAAATATGCAGCCAAATATGCAATATATTTATGGCAAAAATATTGAGTAAATGGCTTCCAATTAAAGGTAAATCATGATTTCTACTGATGTAAAACTAATGGTGTTTTATTTTTGGAAGGAAATGATTAAAAAAAAAAAAAAAAAAAAATCTGGTGTGACTGGCGCACAGCACACAACTTTCTCTTACCCTTCGGTAAGAGAAAGTTGGGCACTGTGCTGGTCACACCAGATTTTTGTGTCGAGATATATTTAGTTTCCGATAGCACCTTAGTTTCAAACTTGCATTTTAAATGTTGACTGCTTGAAATAAACTATGGTTATTTTTCAAAATTTTAATCTCATATTTGGACATTTTATACACAATATAGAATCGTAAATAAATACAAAATTTCATAAGAATTGGAAAAAAAATTTTAAATGTCTAAAAAGTTCCAAAGGGGACCCCTTTTGAATCGAAATTAACATACAAATCCCTATAGGAAATTAACATTAGGCCTATGCGAAGATAAGGTGGAAAGGGAATTTAAAAAGAGTAGAGAGACAGTGGCGTAACCAGGGGGGGGGGGGCGAGGGGGGCTCGAGCCCCCCGCCCAGGCGCATCGAGACCTTGGCGCCCCCCGAAACCGGCATAGGCGCCCTACGGCCTCTAAGATATAGCCCAGCGAATGTGATTTTATCATATTCTTTTCATCGATTGTCTTAAACAATTGATTGTTTTCTTTTAAAATTATATTACAACTTGAATTCTACTATTTTAAAAGAATTTAATTCCAAAAATAATAAATAACGTATATAGAGGCTTTATAATTAAAATTTTTTTTATTTTGCAATATATAAGCCTTAATTTGATGTTTTATGGCTGTGAAGATTTACTCAGGATTCGTATAAACCTTAATATTTAATTTTTTTGGAATTCAAAATTTTTTTAGGCATGAAGGAATTGAGCTACGAGACTGAAATGTTATATTTAAGTTAAACACCCCCGGGACCGTGAAAATAAGCTTTTAATCAAAATCGGCCAAAAAGTACTAGTAATTTACTGATGTAGTTTTTCATTTTTTTCGATCTTCTCAAAATGAAAGGGCTTTTACCATTCTTCAGGCCCGCCCGAGCTCGCCCGGAATTTTTTCAAACCCGCCCATTCCCGCCCGAGATTTACTGAATGAATGAACGAATGTCTAGCAATTTTTAAATAAAATTGCATTTGCATGCCCGTCCGCCCGAACCCGTTTATTTAGACTTACTACTTGCCCGTACCCGCCCGTAATTTTTTTCATGGCCTCCAAAGCCCGCCCGGTCAAGTCCGCGGGCCGGGCGGGTAACGGGCCAACCCGTACCCGTGCAGGGCTCTAATCGGGGGTTCGGATCCCAGGCAGTCCGATGATTTTATTTAAGCCATTTGAATACCAAATGTCAAAGTCAAAGTCTTATATGGCCTAAGTTGCCGAAAAGACTGTGTGCATGTGTGTGTGTGAGTGTGAATGGGAAAAAAGTGTGTGTTAAAAAAAAAAACATGGGGAATGACTTCCCCGAGACTTTCTCGTATATTCTATTGGAATTACGTCTGGGTGTGTGTGTGAACACGATTGCTTAAAAACCAAAGCAGCTAGATAGATGAAATTTGGTATATGCTCCTTACACTAAAATTGTAGATTTCTATAAACTTTTGGATTAAATTCGTCACTTGGAAGTAGTACTTTACCTAATAAGTTTTTTTTTTCAGAAATTTCGAAATTTTCAATTTCTTTGTCATATTATGATAAAATACTCAATTTTAAAAAGTTTTTATTCTTTGATATTTTTCCGAAAACTGAATAGTGCTTGAAATAATCACAGAAGAAAACGACATTTTTCTTAAAAGCAAAGAAAAATCAAAACAAGGTCATACAGGTGTCATTATGGGCCGATAGTATAACGCTCGGTCAAGTCAACTTTTGACCGCCGGTCAAGTGAACCTCGGTCAACATTTGACCGCAGTCAAATCTAGTTCCGTAGTATAAAAAAAAATGAACTCCGGTCCCATGACCGAAGCTCATACCATTGACAAACTCGCCTGTTGCTAACTTCATATTTATTTTGAATTCATTTTTATGATTTTTGAGTTGCTGTCAGCTTGCTGTTTTAAAATTATTGCTAAGATGGCCAAATTTAAACATCAGTAAAGGGGCACATATAAAAATATAAATAAATAAATAAATCGAAACACCATTGACCAGAGAGGGGGGTTCTTGATTAAAAATTAGTTATATATGGAGCAACAAAAATTTCCAGTGAACGCAAAAATATAAAAATTTTTTTTTTTTTTTAATTTCAACAAAAAAACAATTTACAAATATAATACAAAAAAAAATGGTATTATTTTATTTTGGCATCTTTCTCATTTGAGTAAATTATTTTTAGTAGATTGCTGTCAAAAAACACGTTTAGCCACTATCAATTATAGTTTATAATATATATTCCGTCAAATCCGATTTGTCGACTCCTCACAATCAGGCAATCATATCAAACATAATAGTAGACACGATTACAAATATATTATTTTATTCGAATAACTTTTCTTTTTAAAAGAAAAAAAAAAAAAAAAAAGGATATAAAAAGGCCTGAGGACTAAAGCTTTTTGCTAAAAAATAAATAATATATATAATAATATTATTTTTTATTTATTAATATTTATTCCCTTATTATTAATATAAAATTTATTATTATTTTGTGAATATTTATATAATTTTAAAATTTTACCAACATTACTAACTATTATTTATACTTTAAATTAAAATATATTGTCAATTTTATAATATACTGTATTTTTACTTTGTTTGGTATTTATATTTTTGTTTATGTTTTTAAAAATACGTGATCACATATGGCCAGCTGTCAAAAATGGCTATTTGAACTCCGGTCAAAAATTTGACTGGCCGAATTCGGCCGGTCAAGTTGAACCTCGGTCAAAGCTGATTTGACTGGCGGTCAAGTTTTATACTACGCAATTCTCGGTCAAATCGCCTGTTGATCGAGGTTCAAACTTTGAACTAGCTTTATACTATCGGCCCTAAAAAACATGTAAATATAAACAAATTCGCTGAGGAAATTACAGGATGCAAGAAATTTGCCCGCCGAAGGCGGGCAATTTGCTCGCCGAAGACGAGCAAGGGGTCCAGGGGCGGAGCCCCCTGGAAAATCGGCGCCCTAGTTAGCTTCGCCCCCCCCGCCCTCAAAGGCTGGTTACGCCGCTGTAGAGAGAGACGATAATGTTTGCAAGTGGGAGAGAGACATATATGTTTTCTTTGAAACAATTAAAGACACAAATAAATTTTAAAAAAATGGGAATTTAAATAATAACTAGCCGCGCCGCCCGCCTTCGGCGGGCTTCGCGTCTAGCCAGGGGGCTACGCCCCCCTTGGACCCCCCACCAGCTGGTTCGGGCCCGCCTGCGGCGGACCCTCGCCTTTCTTAAATATGAGAAACGGGCTGGCGTCTAGACAGGGGCTACGCCCCCTGGACCCCCCAGGCGCTGGCTCGGGCCCGCCTGCGGCGGACCCTCGCCTTTCTTAAATATGAGAAACGGGCTGGCGTCTAGACAGGGGGCTACGCCCCCTTGGACCCCCCACCAGCTGGCTCCGGGCCCGCCTGCGGCGGACCCTCGCCTTAAATATGAGAAACGGGCTGGCGTCTAGAGCGGGGGCTACGCCCCCCTGGACCCCCATCAGCTGGCTCGGGCCCGCCTGCGGCGGACCCTCGCCTTTTCTTAATTATAAAAAGAAAATTATTATTACTACGTATTCCAGTCCAGTGCCTGCTTGAGGATTTGTTTACCTTCATAGAGTACACAACTGCAAAGAATACTTAAATATTTCTCTATACATTTCCTATGGGAGAAATCGTAACTTTAAGAATTAATAACTCGAAAAGTTATAGGAATTTCGGGACCCGACTATTTTTCCGGGACTCTCCATAACGTCCTCTATAAGACTGCAAAATTTCGTTTCAAAATTCGAACGGGAAGTTGGTCAAACAGAGCGTGACAGACGGACAGACAGACAGACGGACAGACAGACGGACGGACAGACAGACGGACACACCGCTATTATATATATAGATTGATTTTAATCTAATAAAAAGAAAAAGATTTAAATTCCGTTACCATGGCAACCATTTCTATCTTTCCTATGAAGAACAAGAGTAAAGTGGTCTTCAGAAGATTTCAACGGCAAAATGAGAATATACATTTTAAAGAGCATCTAAAAAATAATTGATTTATGAATTTTAAAAAAATCCTTGGAGGGAATTTTGAGAAAATCGAAAAAAACTGAAAAAGTACATCAGTAAAGTACTAGTACTTTTTGGCCGATTTTGTTCAAAAGCTTATTTTGAGATTCTTCAAAGGTACCTAAGTTAAATATAAAATTTCAATCCGGTAGCTCAACTCCTTCATGCTAAAAATCTGTCCACACACACACACACACACACACAGACACACACACAGACCAATTTGCGGGACCCACTTTTTTGGACTCAGGGGACCTCAAAACATGTATATCCATCAAAATTTCGACATCGAATTTTTGACATGATCGTAATACTTTCTCTCCTATATATTTCATATATAGGGTACGAGAAAGTAAAACGTAATATTTCTGAGAAACTAACTTTTAATTTGTAACTGAACGTATAATTAAAATTAACAATGAGGAGAGTAAGGGAGCCGGAAGCAATTAAAGAAAAATTATTTCTCTTTTTTCGCTTTATTTAATACAATTGTCGACGTTTCGGTCGATTTTTCCGGGCTTCATCAAGACAAATGTTATTGACTCGAGCTTAGAGGGGCTCTTGGCAAACATATCATTTGCCCTAATGCTGTTCGCACCAACAGTTATGTCAGGAGTTGCCAAGAGCCCCTCTAATCTCGAGTCAACAACAATTGTCCTGATGAAGGCCGGAAAAATTGGCCGAAACGTCGACAATTGTATTAAATAAAGCGAAAAAAGAGAATAATTTTTCTTTAATTGCTTTCGGCTTTCATGAGGAGATCAAGATCATTGCTTTTAATTTGCATTGTAATTTACAACTAACAGCATTTCAAAATTAACTTCTTTAAAATTATAGCGTTTATCACTTAATAAAGTTTTATATTTTGAAAATGATCGTTCCACATCAACAGATGTGATAGGGGGCATATTTAAATGAACTTAGTGCAATAGGTTCGATTTCCTCCATCACATCAACTTCATCTCCTTGAAGTATTTTATTGATTTTACATAAATCCGCTAGTCCAGGATTTTTTTCTAGGATATGTTTTAATTTTCGCAGAATAATTGGACGATTGTGTTACGGATCAGAATGAAGGTTAATAGCACTGCCACCCTACTTCTGCCAAGACAACTATAGCGAACGGAGTAAACTTGCATGAGCTAGGATCATTTATTCGTTTTTTGCACCTTGGAGTAAATTTTTATTAGTTGAATAAAATTGTTTTATCTACTTTTTGGTTACTTCGAGGATAAAAAGTGAGCACTATGTTTATAGGTTAGAGTATAAGGATTATTTCTCCATGGCATATTAATTAAAAAACATCAACGGGATTTGTGCGGGATAAAAATTGTTTCAAATATGATATTGGGGCAGATTGGCCCAAAAAAGTCGGGGCAGGTTGGCCCACTCAATTTTTTGCCATTCTATGTATGAAATCGTTAAACCATGTTTTATCTTTTCAATTTTAGTGGCAATGAATGATGTAAAAGTAACAAAATAAAAATTATTATAAATTTCGATGTTATACTGGCCGTCATTGAGAGTTTATTGGAGGAAATTTTGCATCATAAATGAGCACGTGTGTTTGTTTTTGGGAAATTGTTATCAGATATATGACTATGTTCTTATTGTTTTCTAAAACGTTCTAGTTCTTTGAATATCTGTGGTTCGGGAAGATATGAAGTGTTTCCGCTTTTTTTTTTTAAACATTCACGCTTTTTTCCCATTCACACTCACATTCACACAATCTTTTCGGTAACTCAGGCCATATAAGACTTTTCCGATAACCGTTGTATTAATAATTATATATTTTGGGGGTCCAGGCATTCTTATTTAAGCCATTTGGTATCCAAATGGCTTAAATAAAATCATCGGACTGCCTGGGGCCCGAACCCGCGACTTTTGGTATACGAGGTTAGCACGATACACGAAGCCCTGAGGGCTAAGAGATTTTTTAAAAGAGCACAAATTGAGCGTTGGGAGAGAAAAGTTGGGACCCTTGTTGGGATACTCTTTTTGCTAACTTGCCAAGCCCAAGTAAGGTGTCTGCAATGCTCTTCATAGCATTCTGACTCTCATCTCCAACCTCTGGACCACGGTTATAACAGTGATTCGTAAATACAAAAGAAAAACTGAAAAAGGAAAAGTTCTTGATGTCACGATATACTTTTTTTGATTTAGTTCTCACTTATTACTGAAACTGTTGCAATAACCAATTATAATTTAAAATAAACTTTGTGTGTTAAAATTAAGTTGTTTTAAATTATTTTCTTGCATTTTAATTCATATAAAAATAACAAATGCCTTCCGGGCCAACCTGCCCCGTGGTCCGGGCCAACCTGCCCCCGACCACGGGGCAGGTTGGCCCACTCGAAATATTTTAGAAATAATTATTTTTTTTTAATTTTAACATCAATTTAGGAGACTTTTACGATGACCATTTGGTAGCTTAAGGTTGCACCTACATTTTAAAATAAAAACATAAACGAAAATGATTAAATAAAAAATTTTATAAAAGAAATAAAAATTAGTGGGTCAACCTGCCCCGGTCTCCCCTATATGTCGACACATAAAATCTGGTGTGACAAGCACAGAACACAACTTTCGATTAACGAAGGTAAAAGGATAAGTGGCTAGAGATAAAATAAATTTTATTAAAATATAATTTTTTATTTAATCTTAAGTTTTTTTTTTTTTTATAATTACATTTTGCATAGATCAGTTCGTGTCTTCTTCCATCTTTAAAAAAACAAAAACAAAATGGTCGCTGAACTTGGATAGAGCGCCAATAAAATTGCTTTTAGGCATTTTAATATCATTTGAAATATAAAAATATACTCGATTGTATTTTCCTTTTCTTTTTGCGTCGTTTTTTTTTTTTCTCTTCTTTTCTCTTTACCGAGCTGCAATATTATGTTGTTGCCCTATTTGTCTAAGATCACTTCGTTTGTATTTGCCTGATGGCGTTTTTGGAATTTCATCAATAAATTGAACGCCAGCGTGTAGCCATTTATACTCGGGGAGATTATCTGAAAAAAAAAAAAAAATCAAGGAAATTGTATAATATAAGGGAGCGACAAAGTTAAAAAAAAATCTGGTGTGACTTGTAATTGAAAGTTGTGTTCTGTGTTTGTCACACCAGATTTTTTTTGTGGTGTCGAGATCCCACTGATAAATTGAAATTCAAGATGTAAAATTTATTTTACATAATTTGTAAGTAGGCCTATGCTCTCGGGTTGGGTGTAGTTGGTAGCGCGCCTGCCTTGTATACCAAGGGTCGAGGGTTCGGATCCCAGGCAATCCGGGGATTTTATTTAAGGGGGGTTCAGGAGAGACGTCTAAAAGTACTTTAAAAAAAACTAGACTATTATAAGGAATTTTTCAATGCGGTTTTTTTATAACGAATTAAATTCATAAGGGATTATTGGGACATCGAGCTATAATTTTTTTAATGACTTATTAAAAAATTATCGTAATTAATTTTTTTGTTATCAAGCAAATACAAAAAAACAAACAATCTGTCCCAATAACCTTTAATTTTTTTTTTTAATTTAAAAATGAATTTATTATTATTATTAATCACATATTAATTAAGAAATTTTTAAAATAAGCTTAGATGATTTATTTAAAAACCAACTGTCGAATTAGTTCAGTATTCTTGCAATAGATGGCAGGCTAGTTTAACAGACGATATAGTATTAGCCTATATCTGACCTATATTTATATATTTTTATGTATTTTTAATATATAATAACATTTATTGTTAAAAGATCAATGGAAATCAACCAAATGCATTAAATATTATTAGCTACTATTCTGACATCTTTTGGCAAATTTTTGAAATACTTGATTTTTATTTATTCAGGGGACCTCAAAACGTGTATATCCA
The DNA here is from genome assembly GCA_023213315.1 of Euborellia annulipes. Classification (NCBI taxonomy): domain Eukaryota; kingdom Metazoa; phylum Arthropoda; class Insecta; order Dermaptera; family Anisolabididae; genus Euborellia; species Euborellia annulipes. Next base: position 7,480 of record JAKCPI010007352.1, on the reverse strand, counting down.
TCAAAATCTCGACTTTGAATGAATTTTTGACATCATCTCTCTGTATATATAGGTAAGAGAAAGTAAAAAATAATTACCTTTAACATATTGAACAATTTGTTCTTCACTGACTTGAGATGTCTGTGATCGAACCACAAAAGCCTTGGCATGCTCCCAATCAGTCACGTGAGGAATACCAACAACACAAACTTCCTTTACGTCATTCAGACCTGAAATCAATTTGTATCATTATTATTATTTATTTATTAAAAGAAATTAAAAAAGGATTTGTACGAGAAATTGATTATTCTATTTTAATCTGGAAGTTGATTCGTAGATCCTGCAGGTCTTATTCAGGAGTATCAAAAACAAATGAATGTTTTATATTTTATAATTTATTATTTATTTATTGGAGGGCTCGCTGGTGTAGTGAGCTAGGGTGTCAGCTTCTGCAAAGAAGATCCCTGTTCAAATCCTTGGCGTGCGGGATTTTTCATTAAATAAAAATATTTATTTAATGTAAACAAATCCTCAAGCAAGCCCTGGATTGGAATATAGGATCTTACCACAATAGCCCTCAGGCAACTCTACGAGGAGAGGGAGTTGCTGTGACATCCCGTCCTGTGGAAGGGACGTAAAGAAGGTTCCCTCTCAGTGATGCATTCTTCGAAAGGAGTAGGCTACACGCCGGTGCTGAGGGAGTCCCTCCTCAACTAGGACATCCTCCATAGCATAGAAGAGGTTTGGATATAAGGAGCCGGTTGGAACCAGAAATAAGGATTAGTTCACTAGCTAGAGACGAGAGCAGGAGGAGGAGTTAGAGATAGGAAATGATGTAACTTCACGGAGTGCTCGGTAGGGTTTGAGGTGTGTGTCTCCGTACACGTAAGCACCTCGGGTAAATAAACGGGGATCCCGATAGGAATTTCAAAAATAAAAAAAAAAAAAAAATTTATAATTTATTGCTTAGCGACTGGATTCTGTACAGCAGGGGCGACGGAACGAATTTGAATCAGGGGGGCAAAATTTTTTTTTTTTTTTTTAAATTAAAATAATTTTAATATGTTCAAATAGTATAAATTTTTTAGTCTATATTTCTACTATTTGAAGGAAATAAATACTTTAAATTTTCTTCTTTTAAGGTTGTTCGGACATTAAAGCACTTTATTAGATTAAAAGCTAATATTTTAATATGTTATTAATCACTATCACATACGTTTAAAATAAAATTTTGAAGCAGATCTGACCCAGGGTTATCGTGTAATTAATTTTAAAAAAATTGAAATTTAACATGTAGTCTATGGGGAATAACGACGAAACGCACACATATCGAATTATATAGCCACTTCTGCATCTGATACAAAAACAAAAAACTTACATTTTATCAATTCACTTCCGAGAAATACGTTAAACATAAAATCAAAAGTTTCTGCCGAAGGCTTTTAAAGATATTTTAACAAGAAAGTCAAAAAAATTCTCCAAAATGACAGTCGCCAATATTTAAAAATAAGGAAGTCTCGAGAGGCAGATCAGCCTGGCAACGTCGCATAAAATAATACTCTTTTCTCGCTGTCAGTTACATTTTTTTTCCATTTTACAATATTTTTTCTCGCAAATCGTCCATTGTGTTTAAACTGATTTGCATTAAACATTGTAATATATTAAATAAAATAAAATTTAAGGCGTTTAAGATTTAAAATAAACAGCTGATGAATGCAATGTTGCCAGTTCTATTTTTTTTATTTAAAAAATTTTATTTTTAAAAAGTAAAAATGTAAAATAAATGAAAGAAAAGAAGACATATTGCCCCCCTCTGCCCCCTCCTATAGGATGCCAGGGGGGGGCTATGTACCCTTGACCCCCCCCCAGTTCCGGCGCCTATGGTGTACAGTAATTGACAGTTTCGGAGTTCAATTATCTCCATCCTCAGGCTGTAACAGAGATTTTACATTTATTTATTTTCTCATAATAAAAAATTGTTTTACAAAATCGTAGTCAATTGATAAAAATATTTAATATTAAAAGCTAACTCTTTCTTTCTTATTAATTAATTTTGAAAGAGAGAGTTAGCTTTTAATATTAAATTTTTTTTTTTGTAAAACAATTTTTTACTATTTTTTATTATGAGAAAATAAATAAATGTAAAATCTCTGTTACAGCCTGAGGATGGAGATAATTCAACTCCGAAACTGTCAATTACTGTACACAATCTAGTCGCTAAGCAATAAATTATAAAATTTAAAACATTCATTTGTTTTTGATTCTCCTGAATAATCTACGAATCAACTTCCAGATTAAAATAGATTATTAAAATGGAACATTTATTTGATGGCCTCAAATTTTTTCTATCAGCATGTCGCGTTACAAGCGATGACGTCACAAGCCGTGACGACAAAAATAGGTAAGTTGAAATTTAATATATCTTATACATAGGCGCCGGAACTGGGGGGGGCACGGGTACATTGCCCCCCCTGGCATCCTACAGGGGGGGGGCAGGGGGGGGCAAAATTTCTTCTTTTATTTCATTTAGTTTTAAAAATGATATATTTTAAAATTTTTTTTATTTAAATTAAAAAAAATTAAAAAAGTAAGAAATTTTTTTTATTTTATATAGACCTATTGTATTTCTAAATTCTAAATACATTTTATATGGAATTAAAATAATAAAATTTAGATAACATGAAAACTTGAGACTTTATGCCTTGGAAAAAAAAAAATTAAAATAAAGAAAATTAAAAATATTTATTTCCTTCAAATAGTAAATAACAAATCTACTATCGTGGGATAGCCTAAAAAAAATTTTGATTAAATAATTTGCATATTGTTAAACTATATATTTGTAAAAGTTAAATATAAAGGACTACAGACTATTTAGTGTAGTTGATTAACAGTTATAAGAAGAAAAAAATGAAACGTCGATTTATTGATGATTATTTTAAAAAAAATAGGTGTTGGCTGTGTCTTCTACACAGCCGGTGGCTTTTTAACGTGACAACGTCTTTTGCTTGACTTCAAAAAATTTTTTTTTCTCTTGCCTATATTGAAATATAAAAAGAGAAAGTATTGTTTTTTGTTTTTTTACTAGTAGTTTGTTTTCATAAATAAACATGTTCAAACATTTTCATTGAAATAATATATGACAGGTGTGGCTTTTTTTATCCATTAAGGGCGACTTATGCTTAAAAAATGAGGTTTTTCGAGGAAAAAACTAATTTTGGAGTTAATTACTCGGGATTTTTTTATTTATTCTATTAGAGGTTATCTTTCTGCACTAAATAACATCTCATTTAGTCGGATCTGATTAGCCGTTCGGAATCTATAGAGGTTTAAATTTTCGAAAAACGAAATCCCGCTGAGTGCTCTCATGCGGTAAAATGACGTCGTATCAAAAAAAGAAAAAAACACCCCGGGGTATTGAACCACTCTTTCTAAAACTATATTTAGATTTTATGTAGCTTTTATGGTCAAGTCGCTAGGCGTTGCACAAATAGGGCTATTTTTCGATATTTTTTTGCCTAAAAAATGAGGTTTTTCGAGAAAAAAACTAAATTTGGAGTTAATTACTCGGGATTTTTTTATTTATTCTATTAGAGGTTATCTTTCTGCACTAAATAACATCTCATTTAGTCGGATCTGATTAGCCGTTCGGAATCTATAGGGGTTTAAATTTTCGAAAAACGAAATCCCGCTGAGTGCTCTCATGCGGTAAAATGACGTCATATCAAAAAAAAGAAAAAAACACCCCGGGGTATTGAACCACTCTTTCTAAAACTATATTTAGATTTTATGTAGCTTTTATGGTCAAGTCGCTAGGCGTTGCACAAGTAGGGCTATTTTTCGATATTTTTTTGCCTAAAAAATGAGGTTTTTCGAGGAAAAAACTAATTTTGGAGTTAATTACTCGGGATTTTTTTATTTATTCTATTAGAGGTTATCTTTCTGCACTAAATGACATCTCATTTAGTCGGATCTGATTAGCCGTTCGGAATCTACAGGGGTTTAAACTTTCGAAAAACGAAATCCCGCTGAGTGCTCTCATGCGGTAAAATGACGTCATATCAAAAAAAAGAAAAAAAACACCCCGGGGTATTGAACCACTCTTTGTAAAACTATATTTAGATTTTATGTAGCTTTTATGGTCAAGTCGCTAGGCGTTGCACAAGTAGGGCTATTTTTCGATATTTTTTTGCCTAAAAATGAGGTTTTTCGAGGAAAAAACTAATTTTAGAGTTAATTACTCGGGATTTTTTTATTTATTCTATTAGAGGTTTTCTTTCTGCACCAAATGACATCCCATTTAGTCTGATCTGATTAGCCGTTCGGAATCTACAGGGGTTTAAACTTTCAAATTAGAATTTACCGCAGCGCGGTAAAATTAAATGATAGGAAAAAAATAAATGGTGAATTCTTTAGCTGAAAACTCATTCTTTCTAACCGTATATTCCCCATAATTATACCTCTTAAGACAGAGGAGTTATTCAAGCCGATAAACTTTTTCGTGCATGCCCCTCTAACATGATTTGTAAGACGTTGTCACGTCAAAAGAAACAGGTAAGAATGGCCGTAGGCCTACTCTTAAAAACTTATTTTTCTTCGCCAAAAATATACGTACGCTAAAAATTTAATAAAAAAATGAAAATTTCTTATTATATCTGGTTCTTTCGTAGGCTCTTTAGAAAAAGGAAGCATTAGCACGGGTAGTCCTTTGCACCATGAGCATCGCCCTAGTACCAGCAGTAACATTTCTTCCACAAACACCATAGGTATTAATATAATAATTTCAAAAAATGAGTCATTATGCTTGTTTATTGTTTTGTTGCCTTGCTCAGAGATCGGAAATTCAATTAAATAATTTATTCATTTATTTAACAGAAAACATCGCCGATGATCCATCTGCTCCTGTAAAGAGTGTTTCTTTTGCTTTTACTAAAAACACACACGAAAAGATATGCTCTTTAAACGAACCGTATCAACCTTTGGATATTCCTCCATGGACCCAATCTGGACGTAATCATAATTTTCAGAATGAGTGGTTCACAACATACCCTTGGCTTCATTTTGACTCAATGACTAAAAGTATTTTTTGTTTCATATGTGTCCAAGCGCTAGGAAAAAAATTAGTAAAATGTGAAAAAAATCATGAAACAAACTTAGTGATTGATGGGTATAAAAACTGGAAAAAAATTATCATAAAATTAAAAAGTCACGAAAAATCTGCTTTTCACAAAGAATCATTTATAAAATTAGAAGCACTGAAGAAAAATACTCCAATTATTTCCTTATTATCTGAACAAACATTATCTGTTCAAATACAAAATCAAATCGCTCTAAAAACAATAATAACCTCAGCATTATATTTAGCTCGTCAGGGAATTGCATTTAGAGCACATGATATTAATGAAGGAAATTTCATTCAATTATTACGTCTCAGGGAAAATGACATTCCAGAATTAAAATTATTTTTAAAACACAAAAAATCATATAATTCTTCAGATATTCAGAATGAAATATTGAGAATTATTTCCCATGATATTTTGCGTAAAATTATTAAAATAATAAAAAAAAGAGGAGAATATTCTCTCATTGTTGATGAAACCAATGATGTACAGGGAAAAGAACAAGTTTCTATATCGATCAGATCTGTAGATGAAGATACTCTTGAAATTGATGAGTTTTTTCTTGGTCTCTATGACACTCACTCTATGACTGGGGAATCATTGTATAATATTATAAAAGACATGCTTATTCGTTTTGATTTAAGTATGGATCTCTTGCGAGGACAATGCTATGACGGAGGATCAAATATGACCGGAATAAAAAACGGTGTCAAATCAAGAGTGTTGGCAGATCAACCAATGGCTTTATTTATTCATTGTTCAGCTCATTCTCTAAATTTGGCTGTGCAGGATTCTTCAAAAAGAATTCCTTTAATACGTGATTGCCTTCAATGGGTAAACGACATAGGAGTTATTGTCAAAGAATCACCAAAACGATCACATAATTTTCATGAGATTGCTAAGGCTCATGGAATAGAGAAAACTGGCCCTCGGCCATTATGCCCAACCCGTTGGACCATCAGACATACTTCATTGTCAGGGGTTATCAATACTTACCCTGCTGTTTTGGACTTTCTATTTTCATTAGCATCTTGTAATGATGATATAGGGTCCAAAGCCAGGGGACTTTATGATCAATTATCAAAGGGTTCTATATACTTTGGAATTAGACTTAGTTATCTAATGTTTTCTTTAACTGATCAATTGAGCAATGTTCTTCAAAGTGAAACGCAAACTGTAGCTGGGGCAAAGGAAGCTGTTGAGTTAGTTTTAGAATCTTTAAAAAAAAAACGCTCAGAACAATTTTTTAATGAAATGTGGAAGGATGTAAAGAAAAAAATAAAAGAAATGAATCTTGAGGAGCCCTCGTTACCGAGAAAGCGAGAGATTCCTAAAAATTTCTATATAAACCTAACGAGTCTGAACACAAGTTCACGTCAATAGAAGAATATTTTAGAAAAACTTTCTATGAAGTTATTGATGGGATAATCAACGAGATTGAATTAAGATTCTCCCAACCGGGGTTTTTAAAATATCTACAAATCGAAAAAATTGTTATTTTAGAAACCCGTTTTTGGGACCAATCTGTTATAGATATTTTAAAAGAATATGAGTTTGTAGAAGAAAAGGTCAAAGAGAATTTGATTTCTTTAGGGAATTAATTCCTCAAGCTAAATGCTTGAATGATTTTGTAATAAAATACAAAAATCTTAATCAAGAATCAAAAAAATTATTTCCTAACCTGAGAAATATTCTAAAACTACTTTTAGTGATCCCGGCCACATCAGCAACCGCTGAGCGCTCATTTTCTATGTTAAGAAGAATAAAAACATATCTTCGCTCAACAATGACGCAAGAACGATTAAATCATGTATGCATAATAAATACATATCCAGAAATCGTAGATGAAATAGATATCCAAAATATCATGGCTACATTTATAAATAGTAATGACTTTAGAATTCAACATTTTGGCAAAATTAAAAAATAATTTCCATGATTTATAAATAATATTATTATTGATATATATATATATATTTATATAAATAAAAATTGTATTCAAGCAAATGTTTCTTTTTAATTATTATTACTCTTATTAAACCTTTTTTTTTTTATATTCTTTCCCTTTCAATCACATCACTTTTTTTTTTTTAACATTCACACTTTTTTCTCATTCACACTCACATGCACCCACACATTCATACAGTCTTTTCGGCTTAGGCCATTTAAGACTTTGACGATAACAGTTATGAATATATATTATTTGGGGTCCAGGCATTCTTATTTAAGCCATTTGGTATCCAAATGCCTTAAATAAAATCATCGGACTGCCTGGGGTCCGAACCCGCGACGTTCGGTATACGAGGTTAGCACTCTAACCCCTACACCAAGCCCCGAGGGCAATCATATCATCTCCATATAGGAAGAGGTTGCCCCCCTGATTC
>JAKCPI010007351.1:0-19463 GCA_023213315.1 Euborellia annulipes | reverse complement strand
ACTTGCCAACTCTGATGCCAATATATTAAAATTTAAAATTTAAACTTTTTTTTTTAAGTAGAAGGGGGGGGGGGATGACTCTTAATAATATACAGACCCGAGTGCGAGGAAATAAATAATTTTATTTAACAAGCTTTGATTAATTATTTCGCAAAGAAATAACCGTAATTTGTAACGTTGGTATGACTGTCTTTGCACACTAGCGCCTCCCATCCCGGGGACTGTTGGGGACTTCCATTCAGCGTCACTTTCATTTCCTCATTCATTCATGTTCGATTTTTATTCTGTTGCCAATTTTATCAATTCTTTTAACAAAAACTTTATCCAAGTTTGTGATAATTTTAAAATTGATAAAGTTTTTTATATAAACTAACAAAATGAACATAAATCATTCGTTAACTCAAACTCTTTATAAATTGAACATTGCGAGGTTACATGTGGAAAAGGAAAATACTATTTATAAACTAAAATATAATGAATTATTGAAGGAATTAAAGGTTTGTATTAATTCATTTACAAGTTATTATAAATATTGGGTTAATCTACAGAATAAAGTGCCAAGCCCTCGCACTGGCTGACTAGTTCACTCTTTTGACATTAGCTCAACATTCATGATTCTTTCGTTTTTTTTTTTCATTTAGGCGCACTATTTGTTTTGTCACTGAGGCCGAGAATCCCTTAGTTTTTTTTAAATTCTTTTTTAATCGAAGGAAACAATTAGGTCGTGACCCCTGAAGTTGTTTTGTCACTAGAGTCGACTTCGGATCGGTGATCGGTTCGGCTCGTCTCAGTTCGGTTCGAAACCATTCAGTTAAAAGTTACCAAATCGCTTTTAACTGCATGGTTTCGAACCGAACTGAGCTGAGTCGAACCGAACCGAATCGAAGCCGAGAATTCCCTAGTTGTTTTGAATTTTTTTCTAAAAATAAAAGAACCGAAGGTCGGGACCCCTGCAAGTTGTTAAAAAAAAAGACCTCTCTTCGGCATCATCCTTCTCTGCGGGAGGGTACACTTGCCAAATGCTCTCCAGAAATTCCCTCATAATGTCCTGACCTCTCCTCGGCATCATCCAGATTCATGCTTTCGATACACAAAATAATATCTGCGAAACCGGGGAGATGAATGTAAAAATGCGTCTTATAGCCCGAGGAGATGAATATTTATATTTATATTTATATTAAATGGCGTCTTATAAAAATGAAATAGTGAGAACGAATCCCAAAAAGAAAAACGAAAGAATCACGAATGAATCACCTCAGCGCCCTCTAGGTGGCCTGGCACTTTATTCTGTAGATTAGCCAAATATTGTAAATTTCCATCCCAAAAATATAAGCTTTTTAGTGTTTTTCACTTTAACTAGAAAGCGATACCCAGGAGTTTATTTGAAAAGAAAAGTTGTCTCGTTGGGTTTTAAATTTAAATCAATCAATCCCACTAAAAATGTTTTCTTTTTTTTTTTTTTAGAAATCCAGGGAAAATGAAAATATTTTGAAAATTGAATTAGAAAAGGTAAAAAAGTAAATTTATATTTCTTTTTTTTTTTCCTTATTCAATATATAGCCTATACATAAATATTATAAACATAAATATTTTTTATATTTAATTTTAGAAAAATAATATTATAGAAAAATTAAATGAAGAAAATAAAACATTGAAGGAAGAAATTGAAACATTGAAGGAAGAAATGGATACTTTAAATCAAGTAAGGAACAATTTAATTTTTATTTGTGACAATGATAGCCTACTGCAAATGCCAAAATATTTTTATTTTTTTGTTTTTCATGGCACGGTGCCCATTGCATCTAAAGCGATGAGATTTCTAAAAAAAAAAAAACATGATTATTAAAAAAAAAATTGTTAATGACATTAAAATTAATACTTCCTCACATATCTAACCTTCGATTCAGATGACAAAATTTTAATTCATTAACAATCCGCAACATATGATTAATATATGACAACTCCTGATTGCCTGATGATGGTCAAATAAATTTGGACCGAAACGTCGCGAATATCTAGTTTCATTGTTTTGGAACCTCCTTCATGCTGCTACCTCCTTCCATTAAAAAAAAAAAAAACATGATTATTAAAAAAAATTTAATTATCTTTTAGGACCTGAGGAATTTACAAGCAATAAGTGAAGAAAATAAAAAGTTGGTTAAAGACATCACAGAACTAAAAGAGGTAAGCAAAAAGAATTTATGTTTTTATATTCATGATAATATTTTATGAAAATCTTTACCTAAATAGGTGAGAAGCAATCATCATTTACCCATTGACAGTAGATGCCAATAATTATAAGGCCCAATTCACACTCAAATCAAAACTCTTTTCTACCACCTTCTTAGTTCTCTCCATCACACTTCCCTCCTTTCTCCTTGGTTCTGGACTCTCTATAATTTTCCTGTCTTCTCCTTTCCGTATTTGATAGGACATGATTCTTTGTCAACACTAGTTCGTCTTTTCAAAATTTCCCTATTTCTTGCCATTACTCTTCCCTGGTATTTTTCACAATTTTCTTGATATTTTCCTCTCTATTTTCCATATCTTTTCCTTGGTCATATTTCCACTCTTCTCTAGATTTTATTTTATTTTGTTTAACTTCCCAATCTCTTTGCTTGTTTCTTCCAAGAAATAATTAAATTCCGCCGATGAGAACCTTATGGTAACAGTTATTATTTTGTCTCCCTATTAAACTATTTGTGGAATATACAAGCGTAATTTTTCATGATCGTGGTACATTCGTAATTGTTTTTTTATTATCTCTTGATTATAGTTCTTTCCACTTGATTCGCTCTTGGGCGGTAGGTAGGGGTACCAACTTTCGCACTAGAGCCCTGGGCGGGTAGCAAGGCTAAATAAACGGGTTCGGGCGGACGGGCATGCAAATAAAATCGGGCGGGCACGGACCTATAAAACAAAAATCAAAAAATTTAACATATTTCTTTTTTTCCTACATCTGAGAACTAGGCCAGTCAATATCGACATTTAAATCGCAAAACGTAAAGTATTCCTGCATTTTTGGTATGTTATTTAGACCCCTTGGGGGAGTGCGAAACCACATTTTTGCAATCAAAAAAAAGTTGTGCTTCCCGCGTAGTACGAGAAAACTGCGCAATTTTCGCACTTTTTTCAGTTTTTGCAGTTTAATTCAAAAACTATGGGCTTTTTGACATTAGTTGGTTATAGCATTTTTAAAGTATATTAAATTTGAAACAATTGAAGCCAATTTGCAGCTCCGTATCTCTAATAGTTTTTGAGATATGATGATTGAAAAATGTACAAGATTTTCACAAATGTTACAATTTTCAGTTTTGCTTATGTTTAAAGCCGAATATCGGCTTAACCGCTCAAGTTTAGAGAAAAGTTGTGATAAATTGAGTTTTAGCACATTTAATTACCTTTCATTTAAGCGCAGTACGGGGTCAGTAACCCTTGTAGTTTTCTTGTAATCGTAAAAAAAACAAAAATTGCAGTAATAGTCTAGTCAAATTTCACATTAAATTCGCAAACGCGATATAACTCTGCATTTTTGGTATGTTATTTGGACCCCTTAGGAGAGTGTGAAACCACATTTTGCAATCAAAAAAAAGTTGTGCTACCTGCGTAATACGAGAAAAACTTCAAAATTTTCGGACATTTTTCAGTTTTTTGCAGTTTAATTAAAAAAAAATATGCGCTTTTGACATTAGTTGTTATTATCATTTTTAAAGTGCATTAAATTTCAAACAATTGAAGCCAAACCACAGTTTCGTAAGTTTAATAGTTTTTGAGATATGATGCAATTTCATGTAGGGTTATTTAAAACTTGTATTATTGGAATTTTTTGTTTTTTAACTTTATAGGAGAACTATAAGAGCTAATGACCCCGTTTTGCGCTTAAATGAAAGGTAATTAAATGTGCTAAAACGCAATTTATCACAACTTTTCTCTTAGCATGAGCCGTTATGTCGATATTCGGCTTAAAACATAAATAAAATTGAAAATTGTAACATTTATGTTGTGTTTTAAGCCGAATTTCGACAGGGGTAGCTACACTCTGAGTTTCTATAAATGGATGGAGGGGGTCTTTCTTCTCTCTCTTAAATGATTGATACCATTTTTGTTGCAGGTCCTTAAATCCAATTCAACATCAAAGGAATGCCTTCATCATTATGGGACTAAAGACATTTTTGAAGCTACGAAGACTGGAGTTTTGGATCCCGTAAAATATTGGTTTAGTAAATCGCCTGTCGATAAAGATCAGAATACGCCACTGCATTATGCGGCTGAAAACGATTTTGATGAGATTTTATTATTCCTTTGTAAGAACAATATGGATTTAGAAATGAAAAATAAATATGGATGGTACCCCTCTTCATACTGCCTCAAGGAATAATTCTTTAAATTGTCTCAAAATCCTAATTGAATTAGGAGCAAATATTCAAAGTTTAGCTAATGGAAATTTGACTCCTTTGCATTTGGCTTGTGGGCAAGGTCACATTGAAGTAATCAAACTTCTCTTGGCCAATGGAGCAAATATAGAGGCTATGCATAAGGATGGCGATAGGGCTATTCATATCACTAGAAATATTTCTCTATTAAAAACGTTGATCGAAAATGGTGCGAATGTTTCGTCAAGAGGCAAAGATTGTAAAACTGCTTTGCATTTGGCTTATGAATTTCAAAACAAAGAATGTGTCGAATTCCTTCTTGCCTCTGGGGCCGATCAAAACATTCGAGATATTTTCAAAAAATTACCCAAAGATTATGAAAAAACAGATTAACTAATTCTATCGACACTAACTTTGAAATTATATTTTCTATTTACATAAACCAATGAATTCAGTGGCTGTGCACTTGCATAACAAGAAAAGGAGCAGGAGCAGCCAAAAATAAGAACCTCCGTTAACATGACGTTTCGGGAGAAATTTATTCCCCCGTCTTCAATCTATCAGACTGTCTAAAGTCCCGGAGTTTGTCAACGGGACACAATACATGTATACGATAATAAAGCATCACGTGTACCTCTTGAAACGTCTCTCTAAATAGTCCAAGATCAGCTGCTTTTATTTTTGGCTGCTCCTGCTCCATTTTTGTTATTTTCTATTTACAATTAATGAATATTGTGTTTAAACAAAATAATATTAATAGGGCACTTGTACCTTTATGTAATATGAAATGTTTAAATATATAATGATTTTTTGTTCTTTAAAATTGTTTATGATTTGTTTATTGAATAAAATAAAATCAAAATCCAAAAAAAAAATTAGGCCTACACAAAAAAACAAAATTATTCCACAGGGGAGATTCGAACTAGGGATGTTTTTTTTTAAAACCGGTTTTCGTTTTTTCTGTTTTTTTGCCGTCAGAAAAACCTTTCGGTTAAAACTGCTATCAAAAAACCGGTTTTCCCCAAAAACCGGTTTCCGGTTTTTCTTTTTTTTTTTTTTTGCTCGAGGAAGTAATTAAAACACTTTCCTAATACTTCTTCCTCAGAGGAAGCTCATTTTACACTCGCCTAACATTATAATAACAGCCAAGGTTTTTTGCATCCAAGAAAGCCATTTGTCTTCGGTAACTCTTGAGAGAATTCTAGATTTCTTGGATGCAAAAAAACCTTGGCTGTTATTAAAATGTTAGCAGAGTGTAAAATGAGTTTCCTCTGAAGAAGAGCTTTTGTGCCTTCGAAATATTAGGAAAATAAAATTTTTTTTTTTTTTATTCCTTCCTACACCCTTGCCGAAAAATCAACGTAATTTGAGGAGTTTTGGTCTATGAAAATATATATATTTGGGTCCAGGCATTTTTATTTAAGCCATTTGGTATCCAATTGTCTTAAATAAAATCATAGAACTGCCTGGGGTCCGAACGCACGACGCTTGGTATACGAGGTTAGCACGCTAACCTCTACACCAAGCCACGAGGACCAGCCATTTGGTTAACATCTACATTATAACCATTTGCCAAGCGCCCTCGGGGCGTGGTGTAGAGGTTAGCGTGCTAACCTCGTATACCAAGCGTCGTGCGTTCGGACCCCAGGCAGTCCGATGATTTTATTTAAGTCAATTGGATACCAGATGGCTTAAATAAGAATGCCTGGACCCCATATATGTATATTTATTCAATAACGGTTATCGTAAATGTCTTATATGGCCTGAGTTGCCGAAAAGACAGTGTGAATGTGTGTGTGAGTGTGAGTGTGAATGAGAAAAAAAGTGTGAATGTTTTTAAAAAACAAAAAACCATTTGCCAAATAAAACAATGCAAATCTAACAATAAAGTATACTTACAATTGTTATTAATGTTTGAGATACAAAATTGTTTTTATTAATAAAAACAATTTTGTATCTCAAACTTGGCACTTCGTATAAGCTGATTGCATTGCTTTGTATTTTATACAAATAATTTATGTATAATACACATCTACTGACAACTCCGCAATATGACTCAATGCTTTGTCATTTGAGCTCACACTCTCAAAAAAATGGACTGATGATGGTTATATTTCATTAAAACCGAAACTGTTTTCTCAATAGAGAGTTTCATTTCGTGGAGACTAACCACCTGGCTCTCCTTTATCCTCTTATTTTTAAAATAATACTAAATAAATATTTTTCTCAGTTTTTAATTTAACATACGCCAATTGATTTCCCATTTTCCAATTATTAAGTTAAGATTAAAAACGCTATTTTAATACCCTTAATTGAATAATTTTCTGAAAATTTTCAGTTAAACGCCTACGATCCGAAAAAAAAGTTTCACTTGCATCGTGGTTTCATAAAACCACACAATGTTTTTTTTATAAATCCAGTTTGGGAATAATCTTGAAATTTAGATTATTAATCCCTTTTCTTATTAAAATATAAATTTAAATATAAAATTTATTGAGAAATTTGTAATTAAAGAAATAAATAAAACCCTTTTGTTCCCCTTCCCAATGGAGAGCAGATCGTTTGTCGTCGACAGAGAACAAATATTCGTTTGCGGGCTGGCATCTGCATTACTCGATGGTTGGCTGTGATGCCATCAGCATCTCCATGAATCGGTGGTTGGCAGGGAAGCCTTCACAATCAGCAGATCTCTCGTTTCCTGGCTCTTGGGCTGCCCGAATATCATAATCACTATTGTCTGGGAGAGAGACTGCCAAATTACATTTACTTGTCTCGGACGAAAGACGACCCACACTTGTATATTTGCCGTGAAACATCCGTCTTCACTTGCCGGACCAAGGTCGGCCAGATGCGACCGAAACGTCATTACTACATTCATCACCGAAGACACCAAACTTCAATATTTATTCCATTTAAAATTTTTTTTTTTTTATAATATTTTTCAATAAAATTTCAAATTTTTAAATAAATTATAATTTATATTTTTTTTTAAATGTTATTTTTTATTTTTGCGAGCAGATCACTCTCCCTGGTTACGTCCCCCATCCCTTTAAGGGAGCTCTTCAAAAACGTTGCGATTGTGTATTTATGATTCGGATTTTGTTTCGCTATTAAGGTTGTTCGGACATTAAAGCACTTTGTTAGATTAAAAGCTAATTTTTTAATATGTTATTAATCACTATCCCATAAGAATAAAATAAAATTTTGAAGCAGATCTGACCCAGGGTTATCGTGGAATTAATTTAAAAAAAAATTGAAATTTAACATATAGTCTATGGGGAATATCGACGAAACGCACACATATCGAATTATATAGCCACCTCTGCATTAGATACAAAAACAAAAAACTTACATTTTATCAATTCACTTCCGAGGAATACGTTAAAAATAAAATCAAGAGTTTCTGCCGAAGGCTTTTAAAGATATTTTAACAAGAAAGTCAAAAAATTCTCCAAAATGACAGTCGCCAATATTTAAAAATAAGGAAGTCTCGAGAGTCAGACCAGCCTGGCAACGTCGCATAAAATAATTCTCTTTTCTCGCTGTCAGTTACATTTTTTTTCGATTTTACGATATTTTTTCTCGCAAATCGTCCATTGTGTTTAAACTGATTTGCATTAAACATTGTAATATATTAAATAAAATAAAATTTAAGGGTTTTAAGATTTTAAATAAAAAGCTGATGAATGCAATGTTGCCAGTTCTATATTACGTGAAATACTGCTCAAGTCAAAAGTCATTCATTTATTATTTTTGGTAATTAAATTATTAACTTAATCCAATTATAAACTATGATAGGTCACGACTAAATTATAATAAGGAATTTTGGCATTCAAAATTTAATTTTATTAAAAAATAGATTCTATTATGACTTACGAGGTACTATCCGAACAACCTTAAGCTTAGGTGGTGAAATAAAGTCTACCATTAGAAAGAGCGTTAAATTATATTCTCCAGACTGATTGATATTAATTAAAATTCTGATTTTATCGCCAAGTCGTTTAAGGACAAGGAGGTCCAAAGCACAAATTATAATCTTATTAATTACATCAATAACGTAACTTAATTATCTAATACTTATAAACTAATTCTAGTAGAATACAAACAATACTATTAGCAAAGATTTTTATCAACCAAAGACAAAGAATTTTTATATTAACTAGCCGCGACGCCCGCCTTCGGGGGACCCTCGCCTTTTATTATTTTTTTTTTTTTATAAAAACAACACTCACTTTTTTCTCATTCACACTCACACTGTCTTTTCGGCAACTCAGGCCATATAAGATATTTACGATATCCGTTATTGATTAATATACATATTTGGGGTCCAGACATTCTTTGGATACCAAATGGCTTAAATAAAATCATCGGACTGCCTGGGGTCCGAACCCGGGTATACGAGGTTAGCACGTTAACCCCATGGGGGGACAGGGGGTGGGGGGAGAATGTTTATAAGTTTCCTTTAGTTATATGACACTTGGCTAGATGGCAATACTAGGCTAGTTCAAAATTTATCCTGTAGAGTTCGTTCCATTCGCCAACAAAATAACATTTTTTCATGAGTTTAATAAGAAATATACTAAGTGGCTTAAAAACCAGAATATAAATGAATTAACTAACTACATCAGTAAAGTACTAGTACTCTGGCCGATTTTGATTAAAAGCTTATTTTCACGCCCTAGGTGGGTGCCAAACTTAAATATAAAATTTCAACCTCCTTCCTTCATGCTTTAAATTGAACACACAGACAGACCATGTCGCGAAAACCACTTTTTGGATTCAGGGGATCTCAAAACGTGTATATCCATCAAAATATCGACACCGAATTTTTCTCTCTCTATATATATTAACATATATATAGAGGTAAGATAAAGTAAAATGAATAAACAAATGGAAAAAATTAAAAATCATTGTGTGATTTTATGAAACCACGATGCAAGTGAAACTTTTTTCAGATCGGTAGGCGTAGAAAATTTTCAGAAAATTTTTCAATTAAGGATATTAAAATCGCTTTTTTAATGTTAACTTAATTATTGGAAAATGAGGATTGATAATGGGAATTCAATAGAAGCATGTTAAAAACTGAGAACAATATTTATTTAGCAATTGAAGATTTGAATCATTTTAAATTATCTTAAAAATAATATTTTATCAATTTAAAAATTGAATACTTAAAATCTCACAATTATTTTTTTCTAATTCGTCATATATATTAAATTTCAACTTTACTATTTTTGTCGTCACGGCTTGTGACGTCATGGCCTTTGACGTCACGGCCTGTAACGCGACATGCTGATAGAAGAGCGAAAAAAATTTGAGAGGATCAAAATAAAAGTTTCACTTTAAAAATTTTATGTGCGAGTCTCATCCCGATCTTTTGAAACGCATTTTTTACAAAAATATTTTACGCAGCCCTTAATTATAATTAGACCGGATGTTGATGCACAATCAAACCTTAAAATATACATGCGTTAATGCACTAAATATGCACAAAAAAAGAAAAAAATATGTCCTATCACAAATTGAGTCGTATTTTTATTTTATAACAATGAACAACACCTTTTGCAATTTTTCTAATTCTCTAATTTTCATCGTTTAAGGACATGCGTTTATCAAAGGACACGTTCTTGAACGCAGAAAATGATCTTTCAAGTGACAGGCGTATATTTGAAAGAACAAATTGAGGTTGAAATGTTGATCTTTTACGTTGGGGGGGGACAGCTCTTGGGAAGATTTCTTTTAGTTATATGACAAGTGGCTAGATGGCTCCACTATGCTGTTTTTCTTCAAAAGATATAGTACTACGTGCCATTTAAGTAGCTTAAAAAAGGTTTTAAAAAATCATAAAGCAAAGTGGCCGACAGAGTAAGGGTGCGATTATGTTGGAGCTGCGATAAGCGATAAGAGCGTCGATAAGAGCATAGCAAAGAAAATAGAAACATACTTTTGAATAGAGCTGTTTATATTGGAGCTGCCCTGAGAATCGTTTTATGATCCCGATTCATTTTCTATGCTCTTATCGACGCTCTGATCGGAGATGGATATAGACATTTTAATAAGTGAAGTATTTCTAGGCCCTCATTCAGTGGCGGATTAAAGCAATTTTGTCGGGGGGGACGGTTTTTTTTTTTTTTTTTTTTTTTTTTTTTTTTTTTTTTTTTATTTAAGGACTTTGTGGGCATCTATGGCCATTTAGACCCTTTTCCTATTTATTTAAATTGATTGATTGACAAATTCAATTGAAATTAAAGCCCGGAAATCATAATTTCTTTAGATTACTAGTTTTTATAACATTGTGAATTTCTTCTCGGGGGGGGGGGGGGGGGGGGGGCGATCGCCCTTGCCCTCATTGGGGAATAAAATAAGAGAAAAATTTGCATAATATATTTTTCTAGAGAATCTATTGAATGAAGTGGCACATAAACCACAAACAAATTGTA
This sequence comes from Euborellia annulipes, assembly GCA_023213315.1. Taxonomy (NCBI): domain Eukaryota; kingdom Metazoa; phylum Arthropoda; class Insecta; order Dermaptera; family Anisolabididae; genus Euborellia; species Euborellia annulipes. The sequence continues at coordinate 8,650 of JAKCPI010007351.1, read as the reverse complement.
AGCTAATCTACAGTATTTTTTTTTTTAATTTAAAATAAATAAATTTACTTACTATTTGTTTGACGTTTTTCTGCCACTTCAATTCAATTAATATTTTTATTTAATATCTATTATATTTAAAATATTTAATATAATATATTATATTTTTAATAATGGTTTATTTAATTAATAAACAAATTTATTAATAATTTAATTTAGGCTAATATTTTAATTTAATTTAATATATTCATAAATTTAACAGTTAAAATATATTTATTTAAAATCATAGTGGATTTTGACATAGATATATTTTGAAAATACGAAGTTATGTTCAAAACCTTTATCTGTCAATTATAACATTATGCAGTCATCGAAATCTTCACCTCCTATCAGCTCCATCCACAGCAATATTCACGTTTTCTATTAATATCTTGAAGTAAATACCAATTTATAGAGATTAAAAAACAGTTTAAACATTTAGACACCTGCTTTGTCTTTGCTATTATCGCAGCTCCAACGTAAAAACCAATAGCGAGCTGTTTGGCGCTCTGCTCTTATCGCAGCTCCAACATAATCGCACCCTAAAGCACTCAGTATGACAGCAAGTGAAATGCAATTACTGTACTTGAGTTCAGAAGCAAGTTTTTTTTCTCCTTCCGCTTACTGTTAGTTCCAGGACAAGCGTATAGATGGCCCTAAACTTATAAACAATTTTTAACCAGGAGCTGTCCAATCTTGTTCGCAGTGGCGTACCGAGGGGGGGGGGCGAGGGGGCGGTCCGCCCCAGGCCCCGAGCCGGCATAGGCCCCCATATATTTATAAAAAAAAAATTTTAATGAAAATTTCCCTTTGAAAGGCCCCGGGGCCCTCAGGGCTCAAGTAAGAATGGAAAAATTTAGATAAAAAAAAAGAAAATTTAATAAAAATTTCCTTTTGAGAGGCCCTGGGGCCCTCAGGGCTCAAGTAAAAACAAAATTTAATGAAAATTTCTCTTTGAGAGGCCCCAGGGCCCTTGGGGCTCAAGTAAAAATGGGAAAATTTTGATAAAAAAAAAGAAAATTTAATAAAAATTTCCCTTTGAGAGGCCCTGGGGCCCTCAGGGCTCAAGTAAAAACAAAATTTAATGAAAATTTCTCTTTGAGAGGCCCCGGGGCCCTCAGGGCTCAAGTAAAAATAAAATTTAGTGAAAATTTCTCTTTGAGAGGCCCCGGGGCCCTTGGGGATCAGGGATATACGGTATTTTAAAAATATTTTTGTGTATGGAGGAGAGGGATATTTAAAGATGAGCACCCCCACCCCAAAAAAAAAAATTCAATATAAGGCCCCCTCTTCTAGTGCCGCCCCAGGCCCCCAACTGCCTCGGTACGCCTCTGCTTGTTCGAACCAAATCCAATCCCATTTTGTTTGTTTTTTTACTAGACTGAAGAGGCGTCAATTAACCTATTCAAATTATTTTTATCTTTCACTTAACCTCCTTAAATAAATTACAAAGTGAGTGATTAGATTGAAAACAAATAATTAAGATATTAAAATAACACCAGACTCTGATCTTATCCATAATTATTATTCCCCACTCCACTTCCTCTACATCGCAATATGATATACCAAGTGTATATATATATACATATATATACGCCTAAAAGTTTGCTTTTGTTCTTTCATTGTAATCATGGGGGTTGAACATGTAATATCAGCGCCTGAAGTCCCGAAACTTTTAGACGACCTTCCCAAGAAATCTCTGGGAACGGTCCTTTGGGAAGCAATCAATTCAGAGAATCCAAATACGACGGCAGAGGTAAGAGAAAATTTTTATTTTCCAGCTAGAAATCTCCCCTTTTGGGCTTGTCGATTCGCTTGCTCAATCAATCGAAATAGGATGCGGAAAGTGAAAAGGGAACTCTTGTTGGAAATTTTACAAATTGATATTTTATTGTATAGGATAATTTCTTGAACCTCTATGATATGGACCGTTTATTTTGAAAGTGGCGTAAATCTTCTATTGTTTCGAGAAAATGAATACCTGTTAATTAAAAATCTGGTGTGACTGGCGCACAGCACACAACTTTCTCTTACCTTCGGTAATCGAAAGTTGTGTTCTGTGCTTGTCACCCCAGATTTTTTGTGTCGACATATATTTAGTTCCCGACAGTACGGAACATTTGAATTCAGATGTAAAATTTATAAGTGTGGGAAAATATTTATATTTTGTTACCATGGCAACCATTTTTTCTATCTTCCCTATGAAATACAAGAGTAAAGTGGTCTTCAGAAGATTTCAATCGCAAAATGAGAATATACATTTAAAGAGCATCTAAAAAATAATTGATTTTTGAATTTAAAAAAAAATCGGAGCAAATTTTGAGAAAATCGAAAAAAACTGAAAAAGTACATCAGTAAAGTACTAGTACTCTTTGGCCGATTTTGATTAAAAGCTTATTTTTCCGGTCCCGGGGGGTGTTTAACCTAAATATAAAATTTCAACCTCGTAGCTCAATTCCTTCATGCTTAAAATTGAACACACACACACACCCACCCACAGACAGACCATGTCGCGAAAACCACTTTTTGGATTCAGGGGACCTCAAAACGTGAAGATCCATCAAAATCTCGACATCGAATTTTTGACATGAATCCAATACTTTCTCTCTATATATATATTACATATATACATAGGTAAGAGAAAGTAAAAAATCTAGACAAATGATATGAAGTGCGTCAATGTTTCTACTGATTTATCAATAAATTAAATAAATTTGTCCTGTGCGAATTTGACTAAACTAAAGTATATTTACGGGCAGCAAATGGACTTACACCACTTTCAAAATTAAACAACTGTAAAGATCATTTAATTTCAATTGTGAAAAATCAAATATTACTTCAAATATACTTCAACTTAATTCAATTTTGTTTACAAATAATAACACGATATAAAATAGAAATAGTATTTTTAATTTTAGACGTTAATTACATTATTAAAATTACAAGATATTAGTAGTAATTATGTATAATATACTCTGCATGGGGCAGTGTTTTGAAATATTCACGATGCACCGGAGATAGTCTATATAAGATCATAGCTACTTGATATCTAGGTATATATATTAAAAAAAGTAACCTAATTTAGTAACCAGTGGCGTCATTTCAACTCATTTCTTGGGGGGGGGGGGAGCAAACTTTTTTCTTAAATTTATTTTGGTATTTCAAAGGTATTTAATTTAAGAACTTAATTAATTTTTTAATTTTGTACAGTTTATATACCCGCAGATATATTTTGAAATATTTTATTTAGAATAATATAAAATTTAACAAGGATCAGAGCTCTTGGGGAGGGGAGGGGGGGCAAATACCATCCCCTGTCTCCCCCTCTAAATGACGCCCCTGTCAGTAACTCTTGACACTTAATATAAACAAATGCAAAATAACAGGCAACTCATCTGCTAAGCCACATATCTTAAAGCGGAATAGGAGCGAAGTGGTTACGCATGTTTTCCCCGTTGTGTGTTATTAAAAGTATGCCCAAATATCAAGTAATTCAAAAATTTGCCAAGAGATGTCAGAATGGTAGCTAATAATATTTAATGCATTTGGTTGATCTTTTTAACAATAAATACTTTATAAATGTTATTATATATTATGTATCTTTTATAAAAGCATAAAAATATATAAATATAGGCCAGATATAGGCTAATACCATGATACAAGAAAACAAGGTATAGCCACGCGCACATCTTCCCTCTCACTCCTAGCTCACTGTGACGTCACGTGGCAGGCAGACTATGATACAAATACACTTCTCCCTATCTCTAGCTCACTGTGAAACGTGGCACGTGGCATACAGATACTACCACAGATATTTACATACTACTAAATGCATTGTTGAACTGTGAAGTCAAAATGCCGTACTCTGCAGTTTATGGGTGTAGTAATTTTAGTAAAAAACATCGGGAATATCATAGATTTCCAAAGGATGAAACTTTATGTAAATTATGGACAAATGCCTGCGGCAGGGATGATAAGATTAATGTTAAAAATAGTAAGTGTTTTTCTTTTCCAAAAAAATAATAAAAAATTAATATTTTTAACAATAATTTTATTACCATATTTAAATACAGTGAGAATTTAGCTGGATATATAGTATATCGATTTAGATAAAAATATTAATTTCTTGGCAATAATTTAAAGAAATTTGATAAAATAAATGAAACTTTAAACTGGATATTATTTATATCTAAAGGACTAGGGTCCGACCGAAACAAGATTTTCAGCCGAAACCGAAACCCAATTTCTACCTCAATCTTAGTTTCGGCCGAAACCGTAACCGAAACCGAAACTTGTATTTACTATCAGGGGCGTATATAGAAATTTTTTTCTGAGGGTGGGCCCGCGGAACCTTTCCCCTTTTTGCGGACTCTTAAGTTTTCCGCCTTGCGGGAAAATTTTTTCCTCAAGTGCAAATCATTTGACCTTTTTTATTTATTTATTTATTATATATATTTTTTGCGTGCGATTCTCATCTCATCTTTTCAGACTCAGGTTTCGGCCGGCCGAAAGTTTCGGCTAATTTTTGACCGAAACCGAAACCAGAATTTTTGGCCGAAAACCGAATTTCGGCCGGTTCCTATAAAAGGACATTTAAGTTATCCAATTGAAAGTTTATATTCAATTATTACAGTTGCAGACAGGGGCGGCGCGCCCACTAGGCGAACTAGGCGGTCGCCTAGGGCGGCAACCTGGAGAGGGCGGCAAAAAGGGGAAAAAAAATTTTGGTTCCACAAGCGGCACCCGAAAAAAATTTTGTTCCGCAGGCGGCAAAAATTTATCGTCTCTAAAAAAAAAAAGTAAAAAATTTAAAAAATTTTTGCGTCTCTAAAAAAAAGATAAAAAAATTTTGGTTCCGCGCAAGAAAATGTTTTGCGGGCGGCGCACGGGAAAAAATTGGTTCCCGCGAAAAAAAAAAAATTTCGCAGAAAAATTTTTCAGATCCGGAAAATTTTAAGGAGGGGGGCGGCAATTTAAATTTTTAAAGTTTTTTTTTTTGGGGGGAGGGGCGCAAAAAAAATATCTTGCCTAGGGCGGCAGAATAGCTTGCGCCGGCCCTGGTTGCAGATGATTTGTTTCTAAAATTTCATGGAGATAATTTCAATAAAAAACAATAATATATTGATATAATAACGGATTTAGCTAATTAAATTCATAGCAAAACTAAGCATAATGAAGATATCTCTATAGAAATTTTAAAATATTATATAAAAGTACGGAGGTATATTAGAGAATACAGAAAAAATTAATCGGGAACTTTTGCAAAAAATCTTTGTCATAAATCAAGTACAAAGAAAATAAAAAAGATTTCTATAATACATTTTTTAATATTAAGTAATTTTAATTTTATATTTAACATTAAATATCACATATATACATTAAATGATACCTATACTATGAATATTTTTGGGTTCATTTATTTTTAGACTGTATCATAGTTATAAAATAATAGCTTGTACTCACTTATTTTTTACAAAATAAAATTCACTTTTAATAAAAATAAACATATTTAAAAGTGATCATATTTGTTTTGTTTTTATCCCTACATAAAATCTGTTAATATAAGCAAACAAAACTGTGATTTACCCTCTACTCCCATAGCAAACTTACTTATCTGCCCGCCACGTGACGTCATGCGCAGAGTAGGACGAGAGTTTTCGCTCCGAAGTGGACGATACCTTGTTTTTTTGTATCATGGGCTAATACCACTATCGGCTGTTAGACTAGCTTTGCCATCTATTGCAAGAATGCTGAACTAATTTGACAGTTGATTTTTTAAATAAATCATCTAAGCTTATTTTAAAAAATTTCTTAATAAATATGTGATTAATAATAACAATAAATTCATTTTTAAATTTTAAAAAAATTAAAGATTATTGGGACAGATTGTTTAAAAAAATTATAGCTCGATGTCCCAACAATCTCTTATGAATTTAGTTCATTAAAAAAAAACCGTATTGAAAAATTTGCTTATAATAGTCTAGATTTTTTAAAAGTACGTTTAGACGTCGCTCCTGAACCCCCCTTAAATTGGACTTACACCACTTTCATAATCAATGATTACGCAATTTCTTTTACCAACCAATTTTAAGTTGTATAAAACATGGGAATTTTTAAAGAAATTTACCAACTAGTTATGCATAAAAAATTTACATTAAATTAATTAAGCATAAATTATGTGATATCTCATTTTTTTTTTTTTTTTAATGGACTTAGACCACTTTGAAAATAAACTGTCCATATCTCAAAAACTAAAAAAAAAAAAATTTTTAAATTTACAGTCTTAAAAGTTACAGTCTTTCAAAGTTATAGATATAAAAAACGGAATTTAAACACAATGAAGAACTATTTAAGGTTACTAAATCGATTAGTTTTTAATATTTTTCTTAATCTCAACGCTAAAATTACCGAATAAACCTGTATAGGAAATATTGAAAAATCTTCCCTTCTGTAAGAGAAAGTTGTGCTCTTTGCTTGTCATACCAGATTTTTTGTATCGACATACTCCCTCATTTCTCTTTATTAGCTTAAAATAGGTGGCTGATCGAGATACCCATAGTATATGTAAAAATAACGAAAATTTTGAAGAAATACGAAGGCCGCCTAAACTCCAAAATAAAAAATAGTAATTTATACAGTTTTTTATAACTAGTGTAACTTTTTTTTTTTTTTTTAGATATGTGCCTTTTCGGAAATTTCAATTACCTATGGCGATTTAAAGCAATGGGGTACAAACTTGGCGAAGAAATTGAGACAATTAGGCTGCGGCGAAAATGACATTGTGGTTATCGTCTCTGGGAATACGATTCGTTATACACCGTGTTGGTTGGGATGCCTATGGGCAGGGTGCATCTGCGCTCCCATCTACTCTGAATATCCACAAGGTAATCTCTCTCCGTGGGTTACAAAAACGAACAAAGTCCGTGACTTTTTGAATTTCCCGCCTCTTAACTGAAATGGCAACACTGCGCTCCTGTCGAAATTTGAACCAGCTGGGTCTTTTAGTTTTTGTTTGACATCCATTAATAGAACCCTCGTGATTTGAGAAGAAAATGGAAAAACGTGAATGGGGATACGAATTGCTCCCTCATCCGCCCTATTCTCAGGATTTAGCCCCGAGTTTCCAAACCTAAAAAAATGGCTCGGCGGAAAGAGATTTGATTTTGATGTCCTCGACAAATCTTATTTTTTGGAAGGGATAAAAAATTGGAGAACGTTGGACAAAGTGTATAGAGCTCAAAGAAGACTACGTTGAAAAATAAAATAATTGTTTTTTTTTATCCAAAAACCTGTGTTTCATTCAAAAAGTCACGGACTTACAAGGGCGGATACAAGGGGAGGGGGTAAAGGGGGTAATTCCCCCCCCCAAGATTTGAAAAAAATACCTTTTTTTTTGCAAAAGAATTTATTTTTCACGTAAAATTTTAAAAATTAATACTTAAAAATTTGATTTGTATTTATATTCTGGCAAACAAGTACAGAATGCGCCTTTAAATTACTGAAATTAAGAAAAAATAGTGTGCTGTGCGACGAGTCACTCCAAATTCACCCCCCCCCCCCCCGAGAAACACCTCTGGATCCGCCCTTGCGGACTTATTGACCTGCCCTCGTATATCTACGATTATATAAACTGTACAAAATTAAACAATTAATTAATTTTTTTTAAACCCTTTTCGGCTACAGAGGCCATTTAGGGGTGTATATTTTTATTAATATATTTTTGAAAATACATAGTACCGCTAACCACCGGGGGGACGTTCCACACGCTGATTGCTCGGGGTCACCAATCCCGAGCTTTCGCCGCGCTTGGCATTGCTTAACTGCAACGATTGTGGTGACTGTTGCTCTTCTCCGTTGCCAGGCCCCCCGGCAATTAATTAATTAAAATAACTTTTGGCCAAATTTGATTACTTATTTGTAAGTAAATTTTATGAAAAAAAGTTTGCCCCCACCCCCCTCAAGAAAAAATTCGCAGAGGGTTGCACAGAGGTGCAAAAGCCCCCTGATTAGACGCGAAGCCAGCCGAAGGCATTATGCCCCTGGCGCTACTCACAACGGGGCGCCAAATGAACCGCAAAACAAAAAATAATAAAATATTATATGGTTTTAAATGGAGGAGGGGGGGGAGGCGCTAAAAGGGTATTGTGCCCCGGGCGCGAGTTAAGTTCGCTACGCCACTGCCTATGACTTTGATTTATCAATTCGTTTTTTTTTTTTTTTTAAATATCTATGTATTCTTTGCATTTATATATTCTATGAATAAAACAAATCCTCCAGCAGGCACTGGATTGGAATAGTAGTAATAATATTTTCTTTTCATAATTAAGTAGGGTGCGCCTCCGGGCGGGCCCGTGCCAGTTGGAGGCGTAACCTCCCCCTGTCTAGACGCTAAGAACGCCGAAAATTAAAGATAACAATATTGTATAGGCTATTAATTGTAAATATTGATGAATAATGATAAAAAACAAAAGGATATTATTTGACCCAATAAATCAGAAAAGGAAAGTCAGTCAGCGAGATAAGTGAAAAAAAAATTCCTATATTACATATTCAATGACGCATTAATTGATAAAAAATATTATCTAATTATTATAGATGACTGGAAGAAAATAATTGTATATTTATGCAATTT
>JAKCPI010007349.1:0-22125 GCA_023213315.1 Euborellia annulipes | reverse complement strand
TAGAAAATTTTCAGGACAGCCAGGGCTGGCTACGCCCATGGAATCTACTTTTTTCACAATGAAATTGTCTTAATCAAGGATTAACATTAATTCACATTCAGTATAAATAAATAAAAAATTATAAGAAAAGTCTTTGAAATTGTATAGATATGTTTTTGAACCAGATATTCAAAACGTTCAAATGGACACCTTACTCAGCGGTAAAACTGGAGAGATTCTGGGGTCAGCAAAAATAAATCTCCCATTTAGAATTTACAAGTTTTTACTTTCTCTTACCCATATATGTAATATGTACCCTGGTAGAGAGAAAGTATTACGATCATATAAAAAAAATTCGATATTGAGATTTTGATGGAAATAGACCTACATGCTTTTTATTTTTAAATTTAACTGTTTGTATCTCTCAACATGAACCAATAATTTAGTTTAATAGACTGAAATATTGACCCAATAATATGGATAAAATATGTTTGGTTATTTTGGTCTTTGATAGATATTCGCTAATCGATATCCCTGGATCAATGCCTGTATGAACTTAACCTGTGTAATTAGAATGTCTAGCAACGATTTTCCTAATGAAGAATTTGATATAATCAATATTTCCAATACGATTTTTTGCTTTTTAGAATTTTATTAACTGAATTACAATAGAAACTCGAGTAAGATTAGGTCGATGATATATGCTTTTTTAACTGGTTGTATGAAATAAATTTTAACAAATCAAGTATCTAAATTAATTACAAGTTGGAAATTGTAAAAATTAAAAATAATCATTTTTTTTTTTGAAATAAAAGGGAAAAAAAGTTTAGATTGAATTTAACAATTATTCAAAAAAAGTCATTCTCATAAATCATTCCTATTTCCAATCTAATAAAACTTTTAAACCCCTTATAGTGAAATATAACATACTATACTAACCTTTGAAAGAGAGAACAAAAATATAATTATTCTTTCCCTAAAAGAAATTAAATTAATTAAAGCAATTTTTTTTCATTTACCTATTTGTTTAATTATAAAAAAAAATAAATAAAATCGCTAAAAAAGCTTAAAATTTTTAAAAATAACACAGGGAACAATGATTGTGTAGAATTACATGGAAATAAAAAGTTTCAGTCCAATCGGAAGTGATTTACAGCTACAAAACAGGGCTAAAAATTTAGAAAAATCTAATTTTTTTCAGTTTTTTCTAACTTTGGACATCCCTAATATATTTTTTTTTCTATCCCTGAATGGAAAAACATATTTTTACGATATTCTATAGTTCTTCCAAAAATTATCCATTCGTTAAAATCTATTAATTACACTGTGCGGCAAGAAAAAAAGCCCCGAGATAATTTCTTCAGATTCTTAAGTAAAATGACCTCCTGAATCCAAATATGACCTCCGTTTCCCCCCTACAGTTTTAAGGGGGAGCCCCCTACTTATTTCCACCCCTTTTCGTTAATTATAGGGCCATGAATCAAATTTGGAGGGATGAAAATGAATATTTAAGCCTTAACATTTCTTCAGAAGGTCTAGAGAAGGGAAAAATTAAAAAACATTAAAGTTTGGTTCCAAGGGGGGAATGTGGGGGGAGGATTTTGTCGCTTTAAAAAAATCATTAAAAATAATCGATTTTTTTCTGATTTTTCACTGATTTTCTACATATTGGATAAATGAAGTGAGTCTTTTAATAGTTATTTAATTTCGAATTTATTCCCAACGGAATAAAACCCCGTTAGTTTGCAAGTGAATAGAATTTTTATAAATAGAGAATTTATTTGATAAGGGCGTTCAGAGAGCAATGCAATCCTATTGCTTGCTGCCTACCTGCCAGGCGGTCTGTCTTACAAGTTAGTTGAATTTGAGTCGAGCCATGAGTCATTCGGTTCAGCTCCTCTCTCTTTCTCTTTCTCTCGCGCGTGTGTGTTTAGTTTAATTTATATTGTGTTGTGATTTGTGCAAATAAGACGTTCATCCACCAAACACCCCATCTGGTCATCTTATTATTAAGGTAATGAATATTTTCACATCTCATTTGCATAACGAATTAAAGTAATTTTGTATTTTATTTTTCTCTTTTTATAATATACTGATAAAATTATCCAATTTTTTAAATATAACTCTATGATGAATTCGGGTACCCCAGAGGGAGGGTGAGAAAGGGTGTAAATCACCCCTTCTAATAAACAAAATAGTTTTTTTCTGGAAATAGAAAATTATTTTTTATGTAAATTTTTTACATTTAAGCAATGATTTCGTTCCTTCCCTCCCCTCACCCTCCACCACTCTAACAGGGAATTTATATTCTCCTATAATATTTATTAAGAAATTATTATTAAATAATTGAAAATATAAATTCCTAAACTTATCTCTCGTCAGTGGCCTAGTAATAAGTGAGATTTTTGGAGGTGAAATTTTCTTTTCTGAATGCCTGATTTTCTTAAGCAGTTTCTCCACTCGCCTCCCCTAATTATAAGTGTAAAAATTCAGATGATTTTTTTTTAAATTTTCTTACGTTTCTGTGCCGTAACATGCCACAAGCCTGTAAATCCGTTCCTTCGTTTCATTATATATTCCCTTTGTTTGTAGTTTTAGATATAATTCGATCCCCCCTCGGCTCACGCATCCCCTTATATTGCAATAGATATTCATTAATTAACATTCAATTATAAAAATAAATTAATGAATAAAATTGCATTTGTTTTTCTCATTAAAATCTTTTAGAATTTTATTTCTGTTTGTTTAAAGGCCACCCCCTCCTACCTAAGTTATTTTCCAACTCTACAAATTTCCTTAAGACTAAATGTCATATTTTTACTGATTTATTTACAAAAGCGTAACTTTATATTTCATAGATTATAATTTTTTTCAAACTTTGACAAGAAGTAGTTTCTACCATGGGCGTACCCAGCAGGGAGGGGGCAGCTGCCCCCCCCTAGAAGCAACAAAAAAAAAATTAAATGTTTATAAAGTGATGAAACGAAACAAAAATTGGTGGTTGGCGACGGGGAATGATTCTTTTTGTTAAGACTCGAGGGTTTTTAGGCCTTTAATTCGAAGGCCTTACCCCTCTATATAAAAAATAGCTATGTCACAATCTGGACGACCATGATCTGCCCCCCCCCCTGGACGACCATGATCTGACCATGCCCCCCCCCCTAGATTTGATCCTGGGTACGCCCATGGTTTCTACCCCTTTAAAATAATATTATTTCATAATACTGAAAGACGAGAAGGAATTAATTAATAAGTTAAAGGAAGTATTAAAAACACTATTCAAGTTCTTAATCAATTAAATTAGTAGAGGGGTCAAAAAGGAAAATTGAAGGACATAGAAGAATCCGTATAGTTAACTTTAAATTTGTAAAGATCAGCCCAAAAAAAATGAAAGTTATAGCCGCATATTTGCCAATTTGACCAACTGTGCAGCGAGGGGGCTGTGAAACTTCCATCTTCTTGTAAGAGCTTCGGAATCGCTCACACCCCACCCGCTTTATCCTATATATTTTTTTTAAATTGAGGGATGTTTAAGGAAGGGTGAGGTGGGTCTGTCCGCTGGAATATGTAGAAAATCAATGAAAAAATAAAAAAAAATCGATCATTTTTAATGATTTTTTTGCATTTTAAGCGACAAACCCTCCCCCACATCCCCCCCCTTGGATCCAAATGTTAATGTTTTTTAACTTTTCTCTTCTCTAGATCTTCTGAAGAAATGTTAAGGCCAAATATTTCTTTTCATCCCTCCGAATTTGATTCATGGCCCTATAATTAACGAAAAGGGGTGAAAATAAGTAAGGGGCTCTCCCCCGAAAACGGTACGTGGTGGGGGAAAACAGAGGTCATATTTGGATTCAGGAGGTCATTTTACTTAAGAATCTGAAGAAATTATCTCGGGGCCGAGAAAAGTTTCATTTTGCCTCACAGTGTTATTAGAGAAATTGTGAACAAAATAGTTAAATAGGTCTATATATATATATTTTTATTTTTTTTTTTCAAAAAACACTCACACTTTTTTCTCATTCCACCTCACACTCACACACACACATTCACACTGTCTTTTCGGCAACTCAGGCCATATAAGACTTTTACGATATCCGTTATTGATTAATATACATATTGGGGGTCCAGGCATTCTTATTTAAGCCATTTAGTATACAAATGGCTTAAATAAAAATCATCGGACTGCCTGGGGTCCGAACTCGCGTCTTTTGCTATACTAGGTTAGCACGCATCCCCTACACCAAGCCCCGAGAGCTACCTATATCTAAATATAAGTTTTTCCTATCATATCTCTACTATAGGAGAGAGTAAAGCGCCTAAAAGATGCCAAAGTGTTTTTCCACCAGTCTTGTATAACTATTTCGTTTATAATTTCGTTAGTTATTAACAGATTTTCAAGAATAAATGATTTTTGGAAAGCTAAAAAACTATAGAATATTGTAAAAATATTTTTTTTGCATTCAAGAATGGAGAAAATTCTATTAGGGGTGTCCAAATTAAAAAAAAAAAAAAAAAAAAAACTGAAAGAATTCAATTTTTCTAAAATTTTAGCCCTATTTTGCACTTCTAAATCACCTCTGATTGGACTGAAACTTTTTATTTCAATTCCAAGTAATTCATCTATCTGCATATTTTTTAGTGGTAACGGATTAAAAAAATTTAGGTAATTCAAAATTAGAACCCCTTTAGAGCACATTATATTAAAATTTAATTTTCTCTATAGCTCTAAAACTAAACGTGATGGGGCTTAATTGATCGCATTTTTGGAATCAGAGCTACCCAAATACCCAGAATTAGCTTCAAATACCCCCGCAACAAAAAAAAAAATGTTTTTTTTTTTGTTCCACTGTGTAATAGATTTATTTTTTTAGATGTCGATACATTATTTTATAATAAATATTTTAAATACAAATCAGTGGCGTATCAATTCAAAAACTATTTAGGCGAAACTTTTTTAGCCCGATTCCCTCATTTTCCTACACAAATGGCATCCTTTAAGGACGAGTTTTTATTTATTTAAATTTAAAGAACAAAAAATAAAAATGATGGCATGAACTAATTTGACAATACAATTTTGTATATTCTTATTCTAAATTTATAAATTATGAAATCAAATCTAGTTTCATTAAATATATAATTTAAAATTCATAATAGAACTATGATGCTTATTTTCATAGAATGAATGATAAATCATTCACATATTTTCATCACATGCATACCTAATAATATATAGAATGAACAAAAAAAACGTCGCTCGTTCCATACAATATAACAGAAACTTCAACCTCATTGTATTGCCAAGTGTAGATAGCTACTGATCTATGCATGGAATTTTTTCAAAAAGAATTTTACAATTTTTTCTTTCTCTATTTTAATATGCAATAACATGTTTAGTGATTTTATATTACGATGATTTATTTAAAAATTTTTTTTTTAAATAAACAACGTTTCATAACATAGACTGACTGCTGCCGTATGTGATATCGTTAATGTTAAGGATGTTTCGATATTTTCATAGACTAATGTAAACCTGTCATTTTTTTAATTAATGATATTCTATCAATTAGACTATACGGATATTTAATTTGAGCTATAGCACAGGTGGTAAAGTTGTTGCATCTTGTGCTAGGGGTCATGGGTTCGCATCCCGTTTCATGCGACAAAAATTTATAAGATCCGATGTCGACAAAAAACCCTTAAATTAAAAAATTAAATAACTGTTTATTTTGAAAACTTTAGAAATCTATTGGCTTTCAATTCACTTTCAAAATTAATGACATATTTAAGATTCTTGATTAATATCTAAATTTGCTATGCGTGTTAAAAAATCTGGTGTGACTGGTCGCACAGCACACAACTTTCTTTTACCCTTCGGCAAGCGAAAGTTGTGTTCTGTGCTTGTCACACCAGATTTTTCGTGGTCAACATATATTTAGTTTCCAACAGTATTCGAATTTCAAGATGTAAAATTTCTAACAAGTATGGGAGAATATTTATATTTTGTTACCATGGCAACCATTTCTTCTATCTTTCCTATGAAGTTTAAGAGTAAAGGCGTCTTCAGAAGATTTTAATGGTAAAATGAGAATATACATTTTAAAGAGCATCTAAAAAATAATTGATTTTTGAATTTTAAACAAAATCATTAGAGCGAATTTTGAGAAAATCGAAAAACTGTAAAAATGCATTAGTAAAGTACTAGTACTCTTTGGCTGATTTTGTTCAAAAGCTTCGTGTTACGTCCCATGGGGGGTGCCTAACTTAAATATAAAATTTCAACCTCTTAGCTCTTTTCGTTCTTGAGATATTTTGTTCACAGACAGACACACAGACACACACACACACACACACATACACACAGAGAGAGAGAGAGAGACCATGTCGCGAAAACCACTTTTTTGAATTCAGGGGACCTCAAAACGTTTATATCAGTGGCGTAGTGAGCTTAACTCGCGCCCGGGGCACAATACCCTTTTAGCGCCCCCACCCATTTGAAAACCATATAATCTTGATAATATTATATGTAAAACATACAAAATTATTATATTACACTGGCACTAAATTTAAATAAAATATATTTTCCAGAAATCAATTATAGTAAAAATAAAAATTATCCAACAATTTTTTATTTTGCGCACCATTTGGCGCCCCTTTGTGAATAGCGCCCGGGCATGATGACCCCCCTTGCACCCCCCTCGCTACGCCACTGGTTTATATCCATCATAATCTCAACATCGAAATATTGACATAAATCCAATACTCTTCCTATTAACATATATAGAGGTAAGAGAAAGTAAAATATAAAAAAAAACATTTTAATTCCTCTGATAAAAATATTTTTTCTATCTCTGAAATAATGTGAGATCAAAATAAAAAGTATTTTTTATCTTTTACTGAATGGGAATTGCTATTTTGATTCTTTCCTATAGAGCGATGAATCATACGTTGACTTGTCTCTCTCAGTTGAGTGCGAGGCAAGCCAGCAGTCGAATCTCTCTCCTCGTGTGAATTTATATTAAAGTGAATAATTATACAGTGCAACTCACCCCGTTAACCAACCCACCCCTCTTGAGCTGCTTAACAAAGGTATTTAATAAAATATTAAGAAAAATGATAACAAAAAATCATTTATCTTCTAAAAAAAACAAACAAATTTTTCTAATATTAAATTGATTCTTATATATTTAATTGTAGGTAGGTCAACTTTGGGTAGGGAAAAAGAGAAGGGGCGGGTGGAGGTACGCTTATTTAAAAATCTTTCATTAATTCACTTATGCCCAATCGCACCGCACAATTTAAGTATGACTTAAAATTAAGTATCAACAACCTGGCAACGTTGTAAATTTTAGTGATATTCTGGTGATTTATTTTTAATTTAATAATTTTTTCTTTTTAATAATCATAAACTAAATTAAATACATATTGTTTATAAATATTAATTTCAGAAAAATGAGAAAATCAGAAACAAAATATTAATTTTCATGATTTTTGATTAATTAATAGCAATTTTATATATAGGCTACTATATATAAATATTAATAACGATCTGTCACTCTATAACAGTGTTTTTCAATCTGTGGGTCCCTCCTCCTAGGAGGGTGGCGAAGCCTCACTCGGGGGGTAGGAGGCAAAAAGGAAAAAGGCAAAGTTCTACACGATAATAAAAACATAATTTCATGGAGAAGGGAAATAGGTACCAAAATAGAGAAAATCATATAACTTACATAGTCTTTTGATTTACAATCTTTTTATCGGTCATGAACCAAGAGAATCGCCAGAATTTTTCAACCTGTAAATTCAAAAAGATTGAAAAACACAGCTCTACTAATATAAGACTGGAAAATTTCGTTTCAAAATTCCAACGGGAAGTTGGTCAGAGCGTGACAGACGGATGGACCGACAGGCTCTCCTCTAATATAATATAGATCATCCTCGAAAATATAGTTCATATTGTTCATGTTTTTTATAAGAAAAATCTAAATCGAATCCAAAAAATGTATTATTATTAGTTAATTAATATTATATTATCAATATTGTTTTTTAGCTTAATTCATTGCTAAGCCCCCGAAATCGAGGGCTTAAATATTTGGGGGTTAAGTATGAAATTTAACAAACTTTCATTGTCATCCGTTGCTAACCACGTTCGTTGCTAAGATAACACGTTATCTGATTGAAAATAAAATCATGTTTCAAGACCCAAATGGCGTGAATAAAGATGCCAGGACCCCCAATATATATTTATTAATAAATAACATTATCGTTTAAGTCTTATAATATTAAATCACAAATAAATCAGCAGAATATCACTAAAATTTACAACGTTGCCATGTTGCTGATACTTTATTTTAAGTTATACTTAAATTGTGCGGTGCGATTGGGCATTAAACCTTTTATTTCAAACATAAGATTTTTTTTTTTTATTTCTTATTATTTATTTACACTGGAGTGGATTAAGGGTTAAAATATATTATATTAAAAAATATTTTTAAAACAATGCTTTTATAACTGTACTAAAAAAAGAAAAATAATTTTGTATAAGTTCTTTAAAATTATACGTAAGGTAAAGGCACCAGTAATGGACCATGCACCAGTAATGGACCTTTTGGCAGAGATTTTGATAAAATAAGGATTAGGTATTTTTTGCAGCGTTGATTTTATATGTATATTCAAGTTACGTTATCTGGCTTCTTGTTCTTGCAGTTTGCGCCTGCTCGCTTCATCACTTTATCATTTTATCGCATTTTATGTCCAGCGTTTTGCAAGACATACTATACATTGCTCTTTCCTAGTCATTTTGGTTAAGGATCGCTGGCTGTCTATATTAAAATATTAACCAACCACAAAATATTTAAAGGAAAGTTTATATATATATTTATTCTTAGAATAATAACCTAGGATAATAGTCGATATTTTACTATATAACCTTATCTTGAACAGTAGGCAGGGGGTGGTCCATTACTGGTATGTTAATCTTACAGATTATCTAGAAATGGACCGGGGCGGTCCATTTCTGAATTAATTAGAATTTTTTATTTTTGTTTTATAATGTTAATTATGATGTTCTGGCAGCCAGTAAATTATGTAGACCTAATAATTATAGTGCTAACTAACCGTATTTCAGTAGTAGACCCCATGGTCCACCATTAGTTTATGATATGGTCCACTAATAAAATGCAAAAATGAAATGGCCAAAATGAAAAAAATAAACTAAAAATAAAAGGCAAGATGATCAATATAACATGTCCAAAAATCTACGGGTTAAATATCTGAAAGATGGCTTAAAATTTATAGAGGACAAAATAGGCACAGATAAAATAAACTCATTTGTGCCAACATGCAGTCCATGGTCCGGAGATCCTCATGACTTATCTTTATACTTATTTTGGAAGAAAACTAAAATAGAGCTAGATTCATCCACCAAGTCAGCACTGAAGAGAGAGAAACTGATGTACTCTTCGAAGAGCCGATATTCGAGGAAAGGCCTTCATTTAATGAGTTCACTGTTTCTGAGTCACTGATGCAAACTATTGAAGCATCAGAAAGAATACTTTCGGTAGTTTCAGGAAAGCTTCCCCAGGAATATTTAAAAAAGAATTTGAAGAAAAAGCAAGATCTTGAACAGTTTAAGATAGAAAAAGCTACTGAAAGGAAACTAAAGAATGAAGAAAATTCAAGCGAAAAAGAGCTCTTGAAAAAAGTACATTTAAACAGATAATATATTTTATATACCTCTATATTTTTATCTAGAACATCTTCTATACTTATTTATAGAGAGAGTGAGTTTGTTTGTATGTAGGGGCTAAGCTCAGAATTTACTATTTTTTTCCAAAGCTTTGGGGGGGGGGCACATGCCTCCTACCCCCCCCCCCCTCTGTCAAATGACGTCCCTTACTTTATTATCCCGTTTTATTCCATTTATCCTCATAGTCATTTAATCTAACAAGTTAAATGGCTAAATTAAAATTAATTGATGAGGGTCCACTACTGGCGCTGAACATGGTCTATTATTAGGTTTTAGACGGTCCACTACTAGCTCCAACGAATTAAGATGGTTTTATATTTATTTATTTAAAATGGAAAACTTTATAAAAGTGTATCTTATATATTCTTAATAAAGAAATATCAGTGAATAATTTAAGCCTTCCACCAGCAGTTTCTTTATTAAAATAAAAATTCTGTGCTGAAAATTAATAAAAAATTTTCTTAAATGGTCCACTACTGGTGCCTTTACCTTATATTTTATATAATTATTATAAATATAGTGTATGAGAAAGTAATAGGATATATGTTACTATAACTAAAAGCGGGGTATTTACCGCGGTATTTGCAAATTTTATTTGGTTAATGTATTAATATTTTACAGTGATGGAAATATTTTTAAGACCATCCCATTTTTTTCAAAATTTTTAAAAATATTTTTACTTTCTCTTACCCTATATATGAAATATATAGATAGAACAATCATCATTGAATTCAGCAGCAGAGAGAGAATATGTGAGAAAGATTTTTTAAAATGTTCTCTCTTTTGCAGATGTGTGTCTCCAGTGCAAAGTGAAATCCAATGCTGAGGCGATGGAGGACGGGAATTCAAGGCTGAGGGGCAACGAGCTTCGAGCGACCTTCGACCCCCCGAAAGGTGAATATTTCTTTTTTTAGTAAAATTTACTATACAAACACTAGGAACCGACCGAATATTCGGTTTCGGTTACGGTTTCGGCCAGTTTCGGCCAAAAATCATGGTTTCGGCCGTAGTTTCGGTTTCGGCCAAAAAGTGGCCGAACCTTTCGGCCGGCCGAAACCAGAGTCTGAAAAAATGGGATGAGACTCGCATGCAAAAAAAAATAATAAAAGGTCAAATAATTTGCCCTTGAGGGAGAAAAAAATTTTAGTCTCCCTAAAAAAAAGGTAAAATGATTTTCACGGGAGGGAAAAAAAAATTCAAAAAAAAAAAAAAGTAAAATGAAAAAAAATTTTTATAGGAAATACAAGTTTCGGTTTCGGTTACGGTTTCGGCCGAAACTAAGGTTGAGGCCGAATATTCGGTTTCGGTTTCGGTTTCGGCTGAAAATCTTGTTTCGGTCGGACCCTAACAAACACACACACAAACAGACAAATGCACAAATTCATAATAATTGGTTATCACCATGCCGAAGAAAGAGATTTTATTTAATTTAGAAACTGCATCTCCTCCTCGTGAATCTAATTGTGGAAAAATCAAAGAGGATGTCTTGGCAAATCTCGAGTACTAGTACTTTACTGATCAACTTTTTTAGTTTTTTTCACTTTTCTCTTAATTCGCTTTAACGATTTCTTTCAAATTTTAAATATTTCCTATTTGCCGTATACAAAACAAAGTACAATTGATCTCGTCTTTGGTAAACCTCGAGTACTAGTACTTTACTGATGTACTTATTTAGTTTTTCCAATTTTCTTAAAAATTCACTTTGATTTATTTCAAATTTTAGGTAACAATATGAAATTAAGCTTTGTCTTTTGGCTACTTCGATTACTAGTACTTTACTGAGGTATACTTTTTTAGTTTTTTTTTCCAATTTTATCATAATAAAAAACCACCGCGCTCCAGCTCGGTCATCCCGGAACTATATATTATAATATAGCAAACGGATACTTGTTTTTGACTATCGTTTAATTAATCGGATAGTACTATCTTCTCTCTCATTTATTCTATTCTATAGGTCTATGCGTCTTACACGGCACTCTAACATTTGTTTTTTGACATTAGCATTTTGCATTTTATTTAATATTTATTTTAATATATAGTGGGTCCCGCAAAAAAATCCAATCGGCCCCCACATTTATTGGATTCGGACATGTTTCAAACAATCAGCGTTTAAAATACAATTGAAAAAATAATACACTGAGCCTAAGGACATTTTGAATCAATTGACTTTTTTACTTTTTACTTATGTAACGCAAGGGATCAAGTTTGATGCTATGGGAAACTAAATATATCTCGACACAAAAAAATCTGGTGTGACAAAGAAATTTCTTTAAAAAAAAAACTTCTGATTAAAGATGCCTAAAAACTTTGTTCTTAATTACATATTCATTAATAATTAGAAATTTTTAATATCCCCGTTCTCTTTGAGAAAGAGAAAACGTAAATCTTTTTATTGTAACTTAATTTCATAAGACTTATGAATTATACTCTTCTCTTTTCTCTCTCTCTCTCTCTCTCTCTCTTTTTCCCTCGTCCTGATCAGTCGACATTCATTTAGTCCGACTTTGGAAATATGTCATTTTAATGCAGAAAATTGCTGGCTGCTCTTTAGCATTTAAAATACTTTTATGCTAATTTGGTCCATTCGCAGGATGAAAAGAGGAGGGGTGGCTGGGATACCAATTTGAGGCCTTGGTAAAGGCCCCCGCTATAAGGATAATAATTTGTATACTCTCTTTACTCATCAATAAAGGGAATTCAATTAGAAATCGATTTTTTTATGTTTCATATTTGGACCAATTTTTAAATTAATTTATCTCTTTCATTTAGGGTGAAATTCATAATAGATATCTATGTAGTAATAAAAGTTTTTTTATTTAAGTATGGACCAATGCTGGGGGATGTGGCCAAATTGAATTAAATTCATTATACTGTATATAAGCCAATCATGTAGGACCCCATTTATTTTTCCTATGCCACTCCAATCGAACTGATCCTCTTGTCCTGCGGTGAATTAACTTTATTTCGTATCACTTATTTCTCTTATATTCATATATTTTATAATCAAGACTAAGAAATGGTCTTACAATAAGTAGTCTTTGCGTTGTCTCCTTGCAAAGTTTTTTAGTCCAATTTCCTTCATAACAAAAAAGAGAAAAATGCGTATTCTTTTCTTTTAAACAAATCTTTTACTGTGGGGGGTCGGCAAACTTTAGAGGCTAAAGAGCTACTTTTAAAGAGTCTCAATTTTTGCTTTAAAGTACTATACCTTTTGGAAGAATATACGCACATATTGGCTACAAGTGTTTTATTTTAGCCATTGGCATTATGAATTAAAATTCAATGAAATTTAATAAAATGAACTTTTAAGAAATAATTTTAATTTGAAGAGCCCTACGAATATTCTCAAATATGCCGCAGTTTGACGACTTCTATTTTAATACTTGACATTATTACCTAATTTCAATCAAAAACTTTTATTCCGGAATGGTATAGGCCTACTGGTTGAGATAACCCTTTTCTGGCATTGCCGATCTCACAAAAGTAAAAACCTTTTTTCAAAGAAATGAAGGGACTTCAATAAACTCTTGATAACAATCAGTTTAAGTGAGAATTGTGAAATTCAAAAGAGAAAAAAATCTGTCCTAAATCATTAACTTTATATAATAATTAATATTTAATAAAAGATAATTACAATTCTTTGATTCATCATTTTAATTTAAAGGCGGAAGGCGTTTTGTATTTTTTCTTTTAATCATTCAAAAAGCAGAGGAGAAAAAAAAAACCATTGCATACCACTCATCTTTCGATCACCAATCTGGTTTAATTTTTTACTTTTTAAAAATTTGTTCATTCTATTCACTGCCTTGCTTCAAACAATCTTCATTAAACATTAAATCAACATCACCTTTGTTTTATTCAAAAATTAAAAATTTCTTTTCTAGAGAATTGAGCAAATAGAAGTTCTGTCCATATAGTGTCGTGTACTTTAATAATGAAGATATTTTTTTAATTAGAGTAGGCCTATGCTCTTTTAATTTGCAACCACAATAGTATAATAATAATGAGGATAAATAATGTCCGCCGGTGGTCATTTAACACCATTATAGGAAAAACCATTGTTCCTCAAGGATGAAAATGTAAAATTCGGAAAACTAAAAATGTGTTATTTGGATATTTTTTGTAATAAGGGAGTGATGCATTGGCTTAACTAGAGGGGTCCCGGGGGGGGGGGGGGCTTCCCCAAGAAGGCTTGTGCTCCCCCCTCCCAGAGGACTCCCCGCCCCAACAAAAATTGAGTCAATATGGGCCCTTTCAGGCCCCTCCGGAAGATGGCTCGTCCCTTGCCCCACCCCTCAGTCAATTCCCTAGTTACGCTCATGTAGTGGTGAATCAAAAAAGTTACGAAAACCTCTGATTTATACAATTAAATAGCTATTAATATAGCTACAATATATTTTGAAAAAGTGCATTTAATTCGTTTAACTTAAAATCTAGAGCGAATTTAATTAAATTGAACAAATATAAAATAATATCAATTTTATACTGATTTATTAATTTTTTTTTTATCTCATTATACAATGAACATTTATTATTTTTTTTTTTTACTCTCAGAAAATTGATTTAACGTTTGTATTTAATTATTTCTCTTAAATGGAGATGAATCATATAGATAAAACTTTATCAAAAACTTTAAGCACTGGCATTTGTTAATAAATCATTTATTTAAATTCTATTTTCGGGACATCCTGTTGCCTCAAACGGGAGATAAACAATTTTCCCTTTGAGATAAAGTCTTTAATTGCTTTGCGGCAAATTATAGTGCATTATAATTTGCTCAGTTATGTTTTATAGATGAGCCTTATTGAAATTGCCAATTTTATGATAAGGGCGGGAATGGCAAAGCATGCGAGCTAATTGGACATCAGCCCTTTTTGGACTGATAACTTCTGACTTACTGTCCTGATGGTATAATCCTGATAGCATTCATAATATCTTCAAGCTTCTTCTCCCATTCGACTGTTGCCGTGCTAATGCTCTATAAATCAGCTTTTAAGTTTTTTTCACACCTTACCACCAATTATTCACAATTTAACACCCTTCACGTTTGAATCAATTGCCAGGAAAATGAGAGAGAAAGCATTTGGAATGTGTAAGTTCCCCCATTCCAAACCTTCCAACCTTCGCTTGTTCCCTACGATTTGGCGAGATGCCCCTACTGAAATGGAAATTATACATTTAACCCTTTTATATGCGAAATCATTTATTTTATGCTCAGTGAATACATCACTTTAAAAAATATTTAATATTAAATGAGAATTTATTTATGTCATTCATACTTAAACTCGAATCTGACTCATCTCTAGCCCAGAACAGAAATTAGTATCAAAAGTTTGATTTATTATTATTTTATTAAATTTTCATATAAATGAAATAAAGAGTCTTTAGTTTTTTTTTCTTTTAAACAGACTTTAAATTATTTTTTAGTCGAATGAACATGGAGCACAATTCTGATAATCTACCTGCTAAAAAACTTAATAAGTAAATAAATAGGTTTATATCGCACAGCACACAACTTTCTCTTACCCTTGAAAGTTGTGTACTGTGCTTGTCACACCAGATTTTTTGTGTCGAGATATATTTAGTTGCTCTTAGCACTTTAGTTGCAAACTTGACCACGCGATGATTCATTGATGGCGCTGAGCTACGAATGCTTCCACATCAGTAAAAGTTTAAAGTGTACTTCAAACGATTTACACGAAAAATTTCACTGATATACTTTTTAAAGAGCATCTAAAAAATAGTTCATTTATGAATTTTAAACAAACTCGTTGCAGCGAATTTTGAGAAAATCACAAAAAACTGAAAAAGTACATCAGTAAAGTACTAGTACTTTACTGCCGTCTTTGTTCAAAAGCTTATTTTCACCCCATGGGAGAGTTTCTAACTTAATTATAAAATTTCAACCTCCTAACTCTTTTCCTTCTTGAGATATTTTGTTCACCGACACACACACCTACAGACAGGCCATGTCGCGAAAACCACTTTTTTGGATTCATGAAATCTTAAAACGTGAAAATACATCAAAATCTCGACATCTAATTTTTGACATGAATCGAATACTTTCTCTCTATATATTTCATATATAGGGTAAGAGAAAGTAAAAATATCAGTGTCAGGGAGTTCAGAGAGAACCTACAATTAAATGTGAGGTAGGTGAATAGACCGCTTCCATCGTGAATCAAAAAAAAATTGAGATTTTCAAGATAAACCTCTGTTCGTATAAAAGACCTTGAGGAATGAGGGAAGATGAGACGATGATAAATAAGTCTTAACTCAGGAAGATCGTGTTCCACATTAGTATTATTGTTTGAAATTCCTATCGGGATCTCCGTTTACCCTAGGTGCTTCCATGCACGAAGACACCCCCCCCCTCAAACCCAACCGTCCTCTGGCCGTACCCCGTGAAGTAGGGCTGGACGGTAATGGATTTTCATTACCGACCTCGATAATGAAAAAAAAACCGGTTTTTCTCGAAAGTCGGTAAAAACCGGTTTTTACCGAAACTCGGTAAAAACCGGTTTTTACCGTAAGTCGGTTTTTACCGAGTTTCGAGAAAAACCGGTTTTTACCGACTTTCGAGAAAAACCGGTTTTTACCGACTTTCGAGAAAAACCGGTTTTTACCGAGTTTCGAGAAAAACCGGTTTTTACCGATCTTACGGTAAAAACCGAGTCGTTTTTTTACCGTAGGGCTGTTTTTATCGAATTTTTCTCGTTTTCCATATTTTTACTTGAATTTTCATCACTTTAATAAAATTATACACTTCACATATATACAGTAGCATTTCCAAGTGTAATTTTTATATTTCCTTTAAGGTCTTTTTCGCATCTAAAGCCATTTAGACCCCATCAGTAATAATTAATTAATTTAAAATGCTTGGTAGCCAATTCAATTGAAATACATTTTGCTCGCTTGTAATGGGAAGCGACCTCGGGACCTCAGGTACACCCACAAGATATGAACCCCAGGGAGAATATTTTTGAATATATTCCAAAAATCCTTTCAAAATAAGGGATTTATGAAATAAGTATAATTATTAAAACTTTTTTAAATACGTACGTATTTAATAAAAAAATTTTAGACAAACATATTTGAAGAGACGCAAGAGTGAAAGGGAGAGGCTAAGGGAGGGGGTCCCTCTCTTCTCTCTGTCTCTCTCTCTCTCTCTCTCTCTCTCTACGACACTCAGCGGCGGGCAATAAAATTTATTATAAGCCTACATTTTATAAACTTTGTTTTTTTTTCTGCTAAAAAAAATAAAAAGATAGATTTTTACCTATTGATATAAAAATTTAATTTTAATTAAATATAGTCTATTTAGATAAAATAAAAAATAGCCTATCATGATCTATATATCATTAAAATCAGAAAAAAATTTCCAATTTAATTAATCTAAGTAGACCTGAAAAAATTACAGATATTAAATTTATTATTATAATTAATTTTATTATTTTTTTTATTATATTCGTTTCTCTCTTTTTTCTTTAATCGATTAAGAAAAATAATTTTTGCCCCGTCCAATTTTTGCAAAGCCCAACCCTTCTCTCCCTTATATATGAGTTTTGAAAAAATTGGACCCCTCGGGTGCAAATTTGATGAAAATTGGAATTTAACCTCAGAGTAAGACTATGATGAACTAAAAATGATCCCCGACCCCCCCTACTGAATTTTTTAGTTTTGAATAAATTCGCCCCCAATAGACAAAATTCGATGAAATTTTAAATGGAGGGGCTGCATCATTTTGAGTTGATCATAGTCTTTTAGATTCTACCCTGAGCTTAAATTCCAATTTTGATCAAATTTGCACTAGTGGGGGCCAAGTTATTCAAATCTCAAAATTAGGGGGGTCCGGGGTCATTTTGAGTTGATCATACTCTTTTAGATTCTACCCTGAGCTTAAATTCCAATTTTGATCAAATTTGCACTAGTGGGGGCCAAGTTATTCAAATCTCAAAATTAGGGGGGTCCGGGGTCATTTTGAGTTGATCATACTCTTTTAGATTCTACCCTGAGCTTAAATTCCAATTTTGATCAAATTTGCACTAGTGGGGGCCAAGTTATTCAAATCTCAAAATTAGGGGGGTCCGGGGTCATTTTGAGTTGATCATACTCTTTTAGATTCTACCCTGAGCTTAAATTCCAATTTTGATCAAATTTGCACTAGTGGGGGCCAAGTTATTCAAATCTCAAAATTAGGGGGGTCCGGGGTCATTTTGAGTTGATCATACTCTTTTAGATTCTACCCTGAGCTTAAATTCCAATTTTGATCAAATTTGCACTAGTGGGGGCCAAGTTATTCAAATCTCAAAATTAGGGGGGTCCGGGGTCATTTTGAGTTGATCATACTCTTTTAGATTCTACCCTGAGCTTAAATTCCAATTTTGATCAAATTTGCACTAGTGGGGGCCAAGTTATTCAAATCTCAAAATTAGGGGGGGGTCCGGGGTCATTTTGAGTTGATCATACTCTTTTAGATTCTACCCTGAGCTTAAATTCCAATTTTGATCAAATTTGCACTAGTGGGGGCCAAGTTATTCAAATCTCAAAATTAGGGGGGTCCGGGGTCATTTTGAGTTGATCATACTCTTTTAGATTCTACCCTGAGCTTAAATTCCAATTTTGATCAAATTTGCACTAGTGGGGGCCAAGTTATTCAAATCTCAAAATTAGGGGGGTCCGGGGTCATTTTGAGTTGATCATACTCTTTTAGATTCTACCCTGAGCTTAAATTCCAATTTTGATCAAATTTGCACTAGTGGGGGCCAAGTTATTCAAATCTCAAAATTAGGGGGGGGTCCGGGGTCATTTTGAGTTGATCATACTCTTTTAGATTCTACCCTGAGCTTAAATTCCAATTTTGATCAAATTTGCACTAGTGGGGGCCAAGTTATTCAAATCTCAAAATTAGGGGGGTCCGGGGTCATTTTGAGTTGATCATACTCTTTTAGATTCTACCCTGAGCTTAAATTCCAATTTTGATCAAATTTGCACTAGTGGGGGCCAAGTTATTCAAATCTCAAAATTAGGGGGGTCCGGGGTCATTTTGAGTTGATCATACTCTTTTAGATTCTACCCTGAGCTTAAATTCCAATTTTGATCAAATTTGCACTAGTGGGGGCCAAGTTATTCAAATCTCAAAATTAGGGGGGGTCCGGGGTCATTTTGAGTTGATCATACTCTTTTAGATTCTACCCTGAGCTTAAATTCCAATTTTGATCAAATTTGCACTAGTGGGGGCCAAGTTATTCAAATCTCAAAATTAGGGGGGGTCCGGGGTCATTTTGAGTTGATCATACTCTTTTAGATTCTACCCTGAGCTTAAATTCCAATTTTGATCAAATTTGCACTAGTGGGGGCCAAGTTATTCAAATCTCAAAATTAGGGGGGGTCCGGGGTCATTTTGAGTTGATCATACTCTTTTAGATTCTACCCTGAGCTTAAATTCCAATTTTGATCAAATTTGCACTAGTGGGGGCCAAGTTATTCAAATCTCAAAATTAGGGGGGTCCGGGGTCATTTTGAGTTGATCATACTCTTTTAGATTCTACCCTGAGCTTAAATTCCAATTTTGATCAAATTTGCACTAGTGGGGGCCAAGTTATTCAAATCTCAAAATTAGGGGGGTCCGGGGTCATTTTGAGTTGATCATACTCTTTTAGATTCTACCCTGAGCTTAAATTCCAATTTTGATCAAATTTGCACTAGTGGGGGCCAAGTTATTCAAATCTCAAAATTAGGGGGGGGTCCGGGGTCATTTTGAGTTGATCATACTCTTTTAGATTCTACCCTGAGCTTAAATTCCAATTTTGATCAAATTTGCACTAGTGGGGGCCAAGTTATTCAAATCTCAAAATTAGGGGGGGTCCGGGGTCATTTTGAGTTGATCATACTCTTTTAGATTCTACCCTGAGCTTAAATTCCAATTTTGATCAAATTTGCACTAGTGGGGGCCAAGTTATTCAAATCTCAAAATTAGGGGGGGTCCGGGGTCATTTTGAGTTGATCATACTCTTTTAGATTCTACCCTGAGCTTAAATTCCAATTTTGATCAAATTTGCACTAGTGGGGGCCAAGTTATTCAAATCTCAAAATTAGGGGGGGTCCGGGGTCATTTTGAGTTGATCATACTCTTTTAGATTCTACCCTGAGCTTAAATTCCAATTTTGATCAAATTTGCACTAGTGGGGGCCAAGTTATTCAAATCTCAAAATTAGGGGGGGTCCGGGGTCATTTTGAGTTGATCATACTCTTTTAGATTCTACCCTGAGCTTAAATTCCAATTTTGATCAAATTTGCACTAGTGGGGGCCAAGTTATTCAAATCTCAAAATTAGGGGGGGTCCGGGGTCATTTTGAGTTGATCATACTCTTTTAGATTCTACCCTGAGCTTAAATTCCAATTTTGATCAAATTTGCACTAGTGGGGGCCAAGTTATTCAAATCTCAAAATTAGGGGGGGGTCCGGGGTCATTTTGAGTTGATCATACTCTTTTAGATTCTACCCTGAGCTTAAATTCCAATTTTGATCAAATTTGCACTAGTGGGGGCCAAGTTATTCAAATCTCAAAATTAGGGGGGGGTCCGGGGTCATTTTGAGTTGATCATACTCTTTTAGATTCTACCCTGAGCTTAAATTCCAATTTTGATCAAATTTGCACTAGTGGGGGCCAAGTTATTCAAATCTCAAAATTAGGGGGGTCCGGGGTCATTTTGAGTTGATCATACTCTTTTAGATTCTACCCTGAGCTTAAATTCCAATTTTGATCAAATTTGCACTAGTGGGGGCCAAGTTATTCAAATCTCAAAATTAGGGGGGTCCGGGGTCAATTTGAGTTGATCAGTCTATCTAAATATTCCCATACGAAATAAGAGAAAGTAAAACAAATCTTGTATAAAGTCACTTCAGATTTCTTTTACTTTCTCTTTTTCATATTCAATTAAAAAAAAAAAAAAAATTTAAATTACACTTCTTAAAGCTAAAACTTGAAATCTTTCGATAAAATAGAGAAATTACGGGTTTTACCGTGTCTCGAGAAAAGCAGATTTTTACTGAGTTTCGAGAAAAGCTTATTTTTACCGAGTTTCGAGAAAAACCGGTTTTTACCGTGTCTCGAGAAAAGCAGATTTTTACCGAGTTTCGAGAAAAACCGGTTTTTACCGTGTCTCGAGAAAAGCAGATTTTTACCGAGTTTCGAGAAAAACCGGTTTTTACCGTGTCTCGAGAAAAGCAGATTTTTACCGAGGTTCGAGAAAAACCGGTTTTTACCGAGTTTCGAGAAAAATCTGTTTTTACCGCAGGCCGATAAAACTAAAAGTCATTTTTTTACCGTAGGGCTGTTTTTATCGAATTTTTCTCGTTTTCTTAAAATGCTTGGTCGCCAATTCATTTGAAATACCTTTTTCTCGCTTTAAATGGGAAACGAACCCGGAACACCTGGTACACTCACATTATATGAACTCAGGGAGAATATTTTTGAATACCAGTATATACCAAAAATCCTTTCAAAATAAGGGATTTATGAAATAAGTAGGTATATAATTATTAAAACTTTTTTAAATACGTATGTATTTAATAAAAAAATTTTAGACAAACATGCTTCAAGTGAGGGGAGAGTGGAAGGGAGGGAGGGCTAACACCATTTCGTTTCTTCTCTTTGTCTCTCTCTCTCTCTCTCTCTTCGACATTCAGCGGCGCGCAATAAAATTTATTATAAGCCTACATTTTATAAACTTTGTTTTTTTTTTCTGCTAAAAAAAATAAAAAGATAAATATTTACCTATTGATATACAAATTTAATTTTAATTAAATATAGCCTATTTAGATAAAATAAAAATAGCCTATCATATCTATATATCATTGAAATCAGAAAAAAATTTCCAATTTAATTAATCTACTTAGGCTTGAAAAAATTACAAATATTAAATTTATTATGAGCCTATAATTAATTTTATTATTTTTATTATATTCGTTTCTCTCTTTTTTCTTTAATCAATGAAAAAATTGGACCCCTCGGGTGCAAATTAATGAAAATTGGAATTTAACCTCAGAGTAAGACTATGATGAACTAAAAATGATCCCCGACCCCCCCCTCTTCCACAATTTTTGAGTTTTGAATTCGCCCCAATAGACAAAATTCGATGAAAT
The DNA here is from genome assembly GCA_023213315.1 of Euborellia annulipes. Lineage (NCBI taxonomy): Eukaryota > Metazoa > Arthropoda > Insecta > Dermaptera > Anisolabididae > Euborellia > Euborellia annulipes. Next base: position 254 of record JAKCPI010007349.1, on the reverse strand, counting down.
TTGAAATGTAGGGGCTCATCATTTTCATTTGATCATAGTCTTTTAGATTCTACCCTGAGCTTAAATTCCAATTTTCATCAAATTTGCACTAGTGGGGTCCAATTTATTCAAATCTCAAAAATTGGGGGGGGGGGGGCGTCCGAGATCAATTTGAGTTGATCATAGTCTTTTAGATTCTACCCTGAGCTTAAATTCCAATTATCATCAAATTTGCACCAGTGGGGGCCAAGTTATTCAAATCTCAAAAATAGGGG
>JAKCPI010007348.1:0-12492 GCA_023213315.1 Euborellia annulipes | reverse complement strand
TTTTTTTTTTTTTTTTTTGTAATGGGTGCATAAGGTCCGAAGACCTATAATGACCAATAGTCACATGCAGCCAGGAAGAAAATAAAAACAAAAGGAGAAGCATAAAGGGGAAACTCAACTGCGGGAACTGGAGAAGATGCCTGTTGAAGTTAGACTTGAAAGTCTGAAGATTGTAGGTTTTGGGGAAGATAGACGCAGGAGCTTGTTCCAATCACGGAGGTCATGGGACAAAGGAAGAATGAAATTGATTTGTTCTGTTAGTCGTGATCTGAACAGCATAGGGATGCTGGGAAGATACTTTCTTGTGTTCCGTGAATATGTTTGCATTGGGTGGGATAATTGATTTTAATTCGGCAGAGCATTGACCATGGTAATACCTTTAGAAGAGAGATAGCAGATACTTTCTTCTATGATTATTTTGGAAAAAGACGGTTTTGGAAATGTAAGAGAAATGCCAATCTTATTTCGTGGTCGTCATTCTTGTCACCCGGTGTGAGTCTCCGAATGATAAACTAAAAATAAAATCTTGGTTTGCATATATATATGATATCTAATTATTCATATAAAATACTGTATATGCCCTAATAATTGCAATTTTTATTAAAAAAATTACTATATTTATAAATAATTTCTGTTTTTTCATCTAATCAAATTCTATCACTTATAAATGCTTGATTAAATTAGATTGATTAGATTTGTATATATTTCAGATCAATCATCTATTCCAACAGCGTCTAATGAAATTGTTATTGAAAATATTGAAGGTAAAAATATTACAATTAACTTAAATATTAAAAATTATTAATATATATATATGTTCTAATAATGATCAAATTCAGATTAATTTTTAGATTAATAAAAAAGACATGATTAAAAAAATCCCTAGAGAAAAGATGGCATACTTAAGCCGGCCATTCACGATCGCTCCAAATGAATGTCATCCAATGGATGACATCCAAAAATTACCCCATTCACGGTCACTTCACATCCAGTACGTGTTTCATCGAGTGTGTGTGACTTTTCTTATAACTAGAGCCCGGATTCCTATGCAATTGCATATTCTATTTGGTAATAGGTACGTCACTGAAAAGCAATTTTCTATCCGAATCATGCCCCCCCTTGGAGCTAGGGTTCAAATTCTATATTGCATATTTTTGCATATTTGGTCAATATTGCATAAAGTTGCATATTTAAGACTTTTTGGATATTTTTTAAATTTTTTTCAGTAAAAGTTTCATTTTATTTTAATTTTTTAATTTTTTTTTTTCTAAAAACAAAACAAACAAAAAATTTAAATCCTTTATTACATTGTAAAAAATAAATAACTATATATTTTTTATTCTTTATATCCTCTTTTAAGAAATAAATTTAGTTTTGCTAGAATTTTCGTTGGATGATTATCAAGTCAGTTGTGTTCAAGGGCGGATACAAGGGGAGGGGGAAGTAAAGGGGGGGTAATTACCCCCCCCCACCCCGAGACTTGAAAAAAATACTTTTTTTTTCGAAAAAAAAAATATTTTTAATGTAAAATTTTAAAAATTAATACTTAAAAATTTGATTTCTATTTATGTTCTGGCAAACAAGTACAGAATGCGCATTTAAATTACCGAAATTAAGGAAAAAATAGTGTGCTGTGCGACGAGTCACACCAGATTGCCCCCCCCCGGAAACACCTCTGGATTCGCCCTTAGTCGTGTTCCATACTTCGAAGTCAAATTAATTTAAGAAAAAAATGCCAAAACAGGGGGTCCTCGTTTGATTCAAAAATTTCGCAATGGATTGCTCTCTATGTTTTTTTTTTAATTAAATTTAGTTTTTATTGTGAGACTAATTTTTTTTATCATTTCCTTCCAAAAATAAAACACCATTAGTTTTACATCAGTAGAAATCATGATTTACCTTTAATTTGAAGCCATTTACTTAATATTTTTGCCATAAATATATTGCATATTTTGCTGCATATTTTAATACTTTTACTGCATATTATATGGCATATTTAGCGGTTTTTGCTGCATAAAAATCCGGGCTCTACTTATAACCTATTTTGCATTAAGATGGATACAGATTTACTTTTATTGACTTCTGTTGGGTTTATGGGCGTACCCAGGATCAAATCTAGGGGGGCATGGTCAGATCATGGTCGTCCAGATTGTGACATAGCTATTTTTTATATAGAGGGGTAAAGCCTTCGAATTAAAGGCCTAAAAACCCTCGAGTCCTAACAAAAAGAATCATTCCCCGTCGCCAACCACCAATTTTGTTTCGTTTCATCACTTTATAAACATTTAATTTTTTTTTTTGTTGCTTCTAGGGGGCAGCTGCCCCCCTGCCCCTCGCTGGGTACGCCCATGGTTGGGTTATTAACTGCTGCTGCGAAGGCTTGGTGTCGCTCCACGTGAATTTCCCCATTCACAATCAGTTGGAGTGATGGACGAAACTGGAATTTGGACTTATTGGATTACCAACTCATCCTACCACTCCACATCATCCATTTGTTTTTACCCACTCACGGTTAGTTTTTGGAGTGACATCGCTCCATTTGGAAGGATGGAGCGATCGTAATGGCCGGCTTTAGCATATTAATACCTATATACACATTTTATATTTTATAAATAATTTTGTATTTTATAATATTATTCATAACAAGCCTATCTGCAAATCCTTGTTTAATGAATGCATTGAGATTGCACTCATATGAACAGATGATGCCATTATTATCTATATAACTTATTAAAATGAATGATTGCATATTTGTTTTTCGGCCTGTGGTTTTCATCGTTGTTTTATTTAATAGGGAGTTTTATTGCAGTATATCTGTTCTGCATCCTTTATAATTATCTATATCTCTTCTATAATCTTTGTGTCTTTGCCAATATGTTTGTATACCTTATCTGTAAACTTTGTACTTAAACTTTTCATATAGAATATATAATTATTTCAACCTCTAACTTAAATAATTATAATTTTTTATAAGTTCAAAATTAACTTTTTTCTAGATCAATCAACTTCATTGACGGTGACTGTAGGAGGAATAATTAAAAACGAAAAAGATGAAGGTAAGAAAGAAATAATATTTCAAGTTTCAACCGTAGGACAAGGTGAAATAATTTTTTTCTTAAGGGATTTTACTAGATGCATATAAAATTCGGAATGCCTTTTTTAATTTAAATAATTTATTTAAGTTTAATTTTTAAACTTTTTGAGCCCAAAGCACGATAATAAATTTTCTTTTAATTTATAAAGAAAGAAAATTAATTTTAAGAAGAGAAAAAATTTCAATTATCCAAAGAATAGGTCTATAAAGCAGCGTTTCCCGACCTTTTGAAGTCCACGGCACCCCAAAGGTGCGTTGGGAATAATATTACACACTAGCGGCACCCTTCCTTTTTTTTCCCCTATCAAATCGAAATTTTTTTCCACCCTGGGGCAAATTTTTTTTCCTTTGCGTGAAAATCTTTTGACCTTTTTTTGGCAAAGCTTAATTTTTTCCGATCTACGGAAAATTTTGCCGCTTCCATTTTAATCATTTGACCTTTTTTTTAGCAAAACTTTATTTTTTCGCCTCTTTATTTTATTTTTTTTTTAATCTATTTAATATCTCGCGGCACCCCTTAGGCAGTGGCGTATTCAGGGGGGCCCAGGGGGCCGGGCCCCCCCCCCCCAAAGCCTTCTCCAAAACAAAAAATACCTATTGTTTTCCCTAATGATATTTTTTTTTTTTTAATAAATATTTTATTAACTCTCCTAAATTCTAAAATCTAACAAAAACTTATAAATAATTGAAAAAATCTCTAATATTTACGAATTTTGTATTAAAATTATTTTTTATTTCAAGAAAAAAAAAATTTTTTTTATTTGTTTTTTATTTATAATTATTATATTATCTAAAAAAAATTTCTCCACTTTAAGTTTCTTGGTGAAGGGGGGGGGGGGGGTTCATAAAACTTTTGGGCCCCCCCCCCCCAAGCAGAAATCCTGGCTACGCTACTGCCCTTAGGCATTCTCGCGGCACCCTTGGGTGCCGGGGCACACCGGTTGGGAACCACTGCTATAAAGAAATGTCAAAAAAATTATGTGGCATAAAAAATTTATAAATATTAAGTAATTTAAAAATAAAAATATTTTAGGTCAAATCTTATCAATGGAAGATGATTTAAAAGATAATAAGGAAAATGACCAAGATATGAAAGAAAGAAAAACAAATTCAGAACCTACAAGTGTTGACGGTGGTGAGTGACTTCAGAGAACAAATTAATTTTAAAATATTATAAAACTATAATTGTTTAAAAAATTAAAATTTATTTTTTTTAGTTTACTCACATTTAATAAACAAAGAAGAGGAACTAGACGAAAATCTCAAGCGATTTAGAAACAAATCATATGACTGTAGAATTCGAATACAAACAAGAAATCCTAGACCCAAGGCATATATATGTAGATGGTGTAATTTTTTAACCACCAGATTAAACAATTTTATTCGACACGATAAAGAACACACACGAGATCCTGAAAAATTTCAACAATTAATGAAAAATAGTAAATATTATTACTTTTCTGAAATAGACAGTATTTTTTATCTAAGGATCATAAATATGGCTTTTGGGGAGAGAGGCAGGCGGTATGCCAATATTTCGGGGATTAAACGTCACCTATCATCTGGCCAGGCTGTTCATGTCTCTTGTAATCGTCTTACCAGGGGCGGATTAAAGGGGGGGCGAGGGGGGCGATCGCCCCCCCCCCCCGAGAAGAAATTCACAATATTATAAAAACTAGTAATCTAAAGAAATTATGATTTCCTGGCTTTAATTTCAATTGAATTTGTAACCAATCAATTTAAATAAATAGGAAAGGGGTCTAAATGACCATAGATGCCCACAAAATCCTTAAATAAAAAAAAAAATAAATAAAAAAAAAAAACCGCCCCCCCCCCCCGACAAAATTGCATTAATCCGCCACTGCGTCTTACAAGTAGTTGGTTTGCGATACCACTTTATTGCGCGTCAGCAAGAGTAATTCACTGCACTCACAATTGGCAGATGATACGTGCCATTGCAAATCTACGACATATATTGTAATGATGATGAATGCAGAAAGTAGGAACTGTACATTGAGAGGCTATGGCCTGAAGATGGATGGCGTTTAGCCTCTGAAACGTCAGAATATGTCTTTTTCTTATTTAATTTTTTTTTTTGTTTTTATAGGAAAATTAATTCCACCAATAATTACACCATGCACAAAAAATACGCCAGTTTTTCAAACTAAACAAGGTAAACTCGATTTTAATAGGGGAACCTAGCCGATTATCGGATACCTTTTGTTTTTATTAGATAAAAAAATCTGGTGTGACTGGCGCACAGCACACAACTTTCTCATACCTTCGGTAATCGAAAGTTGTGTACTGTGCTTGTCACACCAGATTTTTTGTGTCGACATGTATTTAGTTCCCGGCAGTAGGGAATATTTGAATTCAGATGTAAAATTTATAAGTATGGGAAAATATTTATATTTTGTTACCATGACAACCATTGCTCCTATCTTTCCTATGAAGCACAAGAGTAAAGTGTGCTTCAAACAATTTTGAGGGCAAAACGAGAATATACATTTGAAAGAGCATCTAAAAAATAATTGATTTTTGAATTTTAATCAAAATCGTTAGAGCGAATTTTGAGAAAATCGAAAAAAACTGAAAAAGTGCATCAGTAAAGTACTAGTACTCTTTGGCCGATTTTGATTAAAAGCTTATTTTTCCGGTTCCGGGGGGTGCTTTACTTAAATATAAAATTTCAACCTCCTAGCTCAATTCCTTCATGCTTAAAATTGCCATGTCGCGAAAACCACTTTTTTGGATTCAGGGGACCTCAAAACGTGAAGATCCATCAAAATCTCGACATCGAATTTTTGACATGAATCCAATACTTTCTCTCTATATATATATTACATATATACATAGGTAAGAGAAAGTAAAAATAGTAACAACATGATTTTTGGAAACATTTTGATTTCAATACACAAAACACTTATGTTCCAGACTTAACAATCCAGTAGCAATATTTCAATCACGTTAATTTTTTTTTTTTTTTTTAATAAAAATTGACATTTTCACACTTTTGAAAAATGGGTTCCTACTAATATCGGATAATGGGTTACCGGATAGGGAAATAAGCCATGAAAACAACATTTAACTTGATAAGTCCACTCAACGTCGCTGTAGGATGAAGGAACCTAGAGGGACTAGTCAAAATTTTTTCGCTTGGTTGCACCATACAGGAGAGCCAGAATCCTGGTATCCGATAATCTACAATAAAAATTTTTAATTAAGTCTATATAAAATTTTATTAAAATTTTCTTTTGCAGATTTTAAACCAAATATTAAATTACTCCAACAATATTGGGAGAAATCGCATGTAACAAAAATTTTAGAACATAACGAAGAGAGAAAACTTAAATTTGAAAAAATTGTAAATTTTATTTTAAATTGTGATATTGAGCGATTGAAGAAATATGAAGAAGGTGAAAAATTAGAAAAAGAAATTCGACAAAATTTGAACAAATTAAAAAAATTGGGCATTCAATGGTGATTTCTAGGTGACATCTAGGCCAGTGTATATATATTAAATTCCTTATGAATATTATTATTATGTTATTGTAAAATATTTATTTATCAATCTCATCTCATTGGAAAAATAAAAAGATAAAAATAATTTTTTTTATTCGTTTTAAATGTATTCCGATTTTTCAAGTCTCCCTGAATAGAAAATTAAATTTTTCTGACCTCTTCTTTAAAACCTTTGAAATAAAGGGCCATCTAATGTATAGATAAATTTCAAATGAATATGAAGAATTTTAAAAAGCATAAACTTGCATCTCTTTTATCGATACATGGACTTGTGCAGGGGCGCCGGAACGAATTTGAATCAGGGGGGGCAAAAAAATTTTTTTAGAAAATTAAAATAATTTAATATGTTTAAATAGTATAAAACAAAAACAAATCTACTATAAAACTTTAAAAATTTTAAATAAAATCACAATTTTAATAAAATTAAGGTTGTTCGGATAGTACATCGTAAGTCATAATAGAATCTAAATTTTTTTTTAAATAAAATTAAAAATTAGAATGCCAAAATTCCTTATTATAATTTAGTCGTGACCTATCATAGTTTATAATTGGATTAAGTTAATAATTTAATTACCAAAAATAATAAATGAATGACTTTCGACTTGAGCAGTATTTCACGTAATATAGAACTGGCAACATTGCATTCATCAACTATCTATTTTAAATCTTAAACCGGGTTCGGACCCCAGGCAGTCCGATGATTTTATTTAAGCCATCTGGATACCAGATGGCTTAAATAAAAATGCCTGGACCCTAATATATATAAATTCATAAATAACGGTTATCGTAAATGTCTTATATGGCCTGAGCTGCCGAAAAGACAGTGTGAATGTGTGTGTGAGTGTGAGTGTGAATGAGAAAAAAGTGTGAATGTTTTTAAAAAAAAAAAAAAAAAAAAAAAAAAAAATCTTAAACGCCTTAAATTTTATTTTATTTAATATATTACAATGTTTAATGCAAATCAGTTTAAACACAATGGACGATTTGCGAGAAAAAATATTGTAAAATTGAAAAAAAAAATGTATCTGACATAGAGATAAGACACTTATGCTATGCGACGTTGCCAGGCTGGTCTGACTCTCGAGAATTCATTATTTTTAAATATTAGCGACTGTCATTTTGGAGAATTTTTTGACTTTCTTGTTAAAATATCTTTAAAAGCGGTCGGCAGAAACTTTTGGTTTTATTTTTAACGTATTCCTCGGAAGTGAATTAATAAAATGTAAGTTTTTTTTGTTTTTGTATCATTTGCACAGATGCCTATATAATTCGATATGTGTGAATTTCGTCGTTATTCCCCATAGGCTACATGTTAAATTTCAATTTTTTAAAAATTAATTACACGATAACCCTGTGTCAGATCTGCTTCAAAATTTTATTTTATACGTATTTGATAGTGATTAATAACATATTAAAAAATTAGCTTTTAATCTACCAAAGTGCTTTAATGTCCGAACAACCTTAAAATTTTAAAAAATTTGCTAGTGATTTTATCAAAAATTTTTGGAAAAAATTTGGAAAAAAATGAATTTCTTACTCTTTTAATTTTTTTTTAATTTAGAAGATTTTATTTTTCAAAAGTAAAAATATATCATTTTTAAAAATAAATGAAATAAACAAGAAATTTTGCCCCCCTCTGCCCCCCCCCCTGTAGGATGCCAGGGGGGCAATGTACCCTTGCCCCCCCCAGTTCCGGCGCCTATGGACTTGTGCCCACCCTATATAATAATGAAGGCCAAAAATCAATGACTATCTTGAAAGTTTTGAGCTTGAATGGCATCATCATCGTTACGGTCTTCGCTGACCGTCTGTATAATTAAACAAGAACAACAACAACAACAACTGCAAATGATAATTACAATACTCGATGTAATCTGACAGATGGACTCTATATCAAGCTACCTTCGGTCTGCTCTTTAATTAAATTAATTATCATGTGTGGGTGGATGAAGGCGCAGAAGGTAGGTGTCAGTGTAGAGACCCACGTGTGTTTGCTTTTCCTGTACAGGTGGCGATAGTATCGCCTCGGGTCACGCCTCGTGACCTCCTCACCTGAACGTGACCAGAGATTAATTAAACGGCTTAACCTGAACCCCCTGAGAAGGGGAGGGCGAATTAAAAATAAACATCTGGCCTCTCTTTGATTTATTAATGAGATGATTCAATAGCGACAGGAGGAGAAGTCTTTAACCCAATATGGCTTAAGAAAATAAATTGATATTATCTCTCTCTTTTGATTTTGCACGCGTTTAAATCAAATGAGAAAGAGAGAGAAGGGGGACCACGACGAGATTCGATCTCTGGACCTCATGCTGAGAGCTTAGTCTATGTTGTTTTGTGTAGACCATCTCCATTGGTCAAAATGATCATCATAAACAGGAATTATTACCTTCCTTTGAGAATCTCCCAAAGATTCTTAACATTGATTTGGCTATTACTTTAGGACAATTTCTTATAGGTTAAGATTTTTCTGATTCTCAATTTTTATTTTCTTGAATAATTTCTGATCATATTATAAAATCAAAACTTTTTACCCCCTGGTGCCAAAGGTCAAGGGTTTGCATCCTGTCCCAGACGAGAAATTTATTTCAATTGATTGGTATCAAATTCAATGGATGGGGTCTAAAAAGACCTTAAACAAATTAAAAAAGTCTAAATTTAATCATTCTTATGAACTTTACAAGCACACCGTAGAAAACATGAATACGAAGTAAATAATACGTATCTAAGGGACAAAATCGCCCTTATGTTTTGATGAGTAAATCTGAAATTGGAGTCTTTAATAAAAATAAACCTAGTATTAGTAAAAAAAAAAAAACACCTGATAAGTAGAATAATTAACATTAACTTTTCAAAAATTTCGGGAACTTATGTATGTGTTTTTATGTATAATGTTTTTATATTTTTTATAGTCATCTACAGTATGTTAGATATATTGATAGTTTTATATTTGCCTAAGCAATTTTATAATTATATTATATTGAATACAAGGAGAGGTCGAATAATGGCCAACTCCAAAAGGCCCAAAATAAAGAACAAAAAATACTTGCGGAAATTATAAAATGAAATGTGTAAAAAAATGTTTAATTTTAATTTTCGCATCCTCTTAAGCGAGTTGTCTCATTTCCCTGGTCCTAGGAGCGGCTTTGCTAAGGGATAATAAAAAATTAAATAAATATTTGAAAAAATGTGTGATGTGCAGTTAGTTACACTAAACTTGCATATGTGGTTCGTACAATGCATCATGTACTTGCTAGAACAAAAACCCTTCCTCTTATCTCTTGGTTCTTTGCTTGCAAGTACCCTTTCTCCTAGAAGAATTTTTTATTTCACTATATTTTTCATTCAACTTCAGTTTACTTCCCATTTTTTAATACAACATTTTTATTAGATAATTATTCCCTATCTCCTAAAATCTTGCAAAAAACAAAACAAATTAATAGTTAAAAAAATACACCTTGACGATATTATCATTTTTTTTAATTCTATTACTTTTGAAAAAGATAAAGATTTGTTAATTTTGAGCCTAGAAACTAGGTATTATACATTCTTAAAACGAAAGAAAAAGTAAAAAGAAGATTGGTTGTTGGAGAGACTAATATATCTGGGAATGTAAGGGGATGGGTGCCAAAGTTCGGGGACGGGGGTCATCTCAGAAGTGATTCTCGAGTGTTCCTTTGAGAATGAGCCAATCGCCAACTGCACAACAACTCTACCCAGGGGACTTATTGCTCAGCGCAATCGGGCTATTTCAGATACTTACCAATTTTCCTCCTTTAACTAAGAGCAAATAATACGGAAATTTTCTTAGGAGAATTCCCCAAAAATTTAATTAAAACTTCGGTAACTTTTAAAATATGTGCTTTAAAATATTGGCTATCAATTACTGAACCTAAATGTACCTTGAGATGCCGCAAAAAAAAACTTATAGCAATGTGCTTTTTTTACTTTTTTTCTTATTAAAAATTATATATAATTTTATTTATTGGTATTAGTATAGATTAAAAATTTTTCAAAGATATTACAGTTAAACAAATTAAATTAAGAAACTAATTCAAATTCAAGAAAATGCTTTTATTAAGGAAAAAATAAGGGGCAAGATATAAAAGAATTCCTGAATCACATGAAATTTAAGAAACACTTTTCTAATTTCGAAAAAAATAATATATATAATTAAATATTTATTTAATCATATACCCAAAAAAGTAAGGGTGTGCCGCCGGAGAGTCGAACAAGTGGTTCGACTTACTTTTTTCGGGTATATGAATTAATAAATATTTAACTATATAAATTTCGTTACGCAGCATACATACGCGATATATATATAATATCTTAAATATTGTACATGTAATTTCTTATTTATTAAAAAAATAATAGTTCACTTGGTTGTTTTTATTATGTTAAGAATTTTTTTTAATATAAATTTTGAAACAGCCCAAATACTCGGTAAATGAAAGTGTTGATTTTGGGGAAGTTACGAGAATTTTATCTAGTCCAATTGTAGGTGGATCAGGTTCAAAGATAAATTTTTTTTCCAGGATCTTTCAGGCCTATTACCAAAAAACGACTGAAATTCGGCATTATTGCCAAATAGAGGCCTATATCCTCAAAGCCGAAACTGTTAATGAGTACATTTTATCTTTTGAATCCTTTTTGACTGCATATATTTAATATAGCCTATATATAATTGTCATAATTCATATGGCAACCTAACTAACAGACTTGTTTCTCAGGATCAACCACCTGAAATTCAGCCCTGTTCAGCATGCTTAATAGCAACGATCTTGATGGCTGTTGCTCTTCTCTCTTGCCAGGCTCTTTGGCTGTGTTAAGGGTTAAGATGCCTCTCCAGTCAGAAGTCTCTTTATCCTTAGGACAAGCACACACAATTTTATATGTTCAGGGAAAAAAAAAAACAGCGAATAAATATTTATTTTGGAGCGTTTTCGCACAAAACTCTCAGGTTTAAATCAATGAAATACGTATAAATCCTTTTAACAAATTCGATATAATTTTTTTTAGATGAAATTAAATTTCATTTATTTATTTTCTTTTTCTTAATTCCGATGCTTTAATAATCTTCTTTAGAAATGAATGATTCATTCTTAATTTAATGACCTTCTTCTCACCTTACCTCAATCTTTCTTCTTTATTCAGATCACTCCATTCCCCTCCTCTTTTTTTTTTTTTTTTTTACTCATCACTTGAAATCATAGAAAACAAGAAGAAGAAGAAGGAGAAGAAGCCTTTGGATAGAAATTTAATAAGAAATTCGATTATATCGTTTTTTTTATTCTCTCTGTCCGACTTTCGGGTTGATGATCTAAAGCTCACCAACCATGCGTGGGAATAAATAACTCAAGAGTGATGGTAATAAGAAAGACAGAGAGGGTATATTAAAAGAAATTCGAGCGGTTTTAGCCTCTCTGCTCGATTTGAACAGAAAAAGTGACAATTGGAAATTAAGTGGAAAAAAAATTAAAAAAAAAAAAAAAAAAAAAAAAAAAAAAAAAAAAAAATTGAAAAATAAATCAAGCATAGATGAAGGAGGTTATATATTAAGAGAAATTTAAAAAAAAAATTTAAACAATAAGTAATATTACTTTCTTTTGCCTATATATGTTAATATATAGAGAGAAAGTATTGATTTCATGCCAAAAATTTGATGCCGAGATTTTGATGGATATACACGTTTTAAGGTCCTTTTCACAACGTGGTATTGAACAAAATATCTCAAGAACGAAAAGAGCTAAGAGATTATAATTTTAGATTTAAGTTAGGTACCCCTCTTAGACGTGACAAGAAGCTTTTGAACAGAATTGACCAGAGTACTAGTACTCTACTGATGTACTTTTCAGTTTTTTGTTATTTTCTCA
>JAKCPI010007346.1:0-24906 GCA_023213315.1 Euborellia annulipes | reverse complement strand
TAAGACAGGAGTTATTCAAGCCGATAAACTTTTTCGTGCATGCCTCCCTATAGACACATGATTTGTAAGACGTTGTCACGTCAAAAATTAAGTGTTTACAAACAATATATGTACAAAATAAGAGATCAAAAGTGACAAAAAAAAAAATTACAATTTTGAAATTGAAGCCCATTATAACATCAAGTATGAATGAATCCTAAAAAAAAAAAAATGAAGGCCATTGGACATTTATCAGTGTAATGATATGTAAATATCAAAGAATGATAATAAATAAATAACAAATAGGAAAAAAGATAAAGAAAGCTAATGGTTCAAGTTTTATTTATTATTTTTTTCTTTGGTTCTTTAGTTTAGAAATGAATATTATTGAGTTCCCATGTCTGCTTGCTTCTGTCTTTTTATGTGAAACGAAGAGAAAAGCCTGGTATGATTTTAATAAACTGTCTTTTTTTTTACTCACTAATCTTTTATTTTGCTAGGATAATTATTTAATTATGCACTGCGTTATGTGGCGGGAGACTGGGTCGCGAATAGCCTTCCTTAGTCGCTGGGGCGTCCCATTTTATGAATAATAATATTATCAAAGAAAAAAAGTAATTTTCATTTGAAGGATTAATTGATTATAACTAATATTCGGACACCTGGCGATGAAAATGGACAAGAATGCTACTATTTTCAGAATAAGTTGCATTTTACTTTCTCTTACCTATGTATATATGTAATATATATATAGAGAGAAAGTATTGGATTCATGTCAAAAATTCGATGTCGAGATTTTGATGGATCTTCACGTTTTGAGGTCCCCTGAATCCAAAAAAAGTGGTTTTCGCGACATGGTCTGTCTGTGTGTGGGTGGGTGGGTGGGTGGGTGGGTGGGTGGGTGGGTGTGTGTCAAATTTTAAGCATGAAGGAATTGAGCTATGAGGCTGAAATTTTATATTTAAGTTAAACACCCCCGGGACCGGAAAAATAAGCTTTTAATCAAAATCGGCCAAAGAGTACTAGTACTTTACTGATGTACTTTTTCAGTTTTTTTTCGATTTTCTCAAAATTCGCTCTAACGATTTTGATTAAAATTCAAAAATCAATTATTTTTTAGATGCTCTTTCAAATGTATATTCTCGTTTTGCCCACAAAATTGTTTGAAGCACACTTTACTCTTGTGCTTCATAGGAAAGATAGGAGAAATGGTTGCCATGGTAACAAAATATAAATATTTTCCCATACTTATAAATTTTACATCTGAATTCAAATATTCCCTACTGCCGGGAACTAAATACATGTCGACACAAAAAATCTGGTGTGACAAGCACAGTGCACAACTTTCGATTACCGAAGGTAAGAGAAAGTTGTGTGCTGTGCGCCAGTCACACCAGATTTTTAGTGATGGAAAGATACTCTAGCTCAGTGGTTCCCAACCTGGGGGCGATCGCCCCCAAGTGGGCGATTTGGGTTTTCAGGGGGGCAATAAATAAGTGGGGGGCGATGAGTACTCAAAGGGAGAAAAATTATTAGTTTACTAAAATTTAAAAGAACAAAAATCAAAGAGAAAAATCTCCTATTTAGAAGATGGTCGGGATAGAAGAGGACAAAATATTATCATAAAAATAAAATGGTCTGAAGATAATTCCAATCTAGAATCGAAACGTCACTTTTGTTTTCATTAAATAAAGATTGACCGCTAAAAAAAGATCCATTTTACTTTCTCTTACCTCTATATATATGTTAATATATATAATTGGATTCATGTCAAAATTTCGATGTCGAGATTTTGACGGATATACACGTTTTGAGGTCCCCTGAATCCAAAAAAGTGGTTTTCGCGACATGGTCTGTCTGTCTGTCTGTGTGTGTTCAATTTGAAGCATGAATGAATTGAGCTACGAGGTTGAAATTTTATATTTAAGTTAAACACCCCCTGGGACCGGAAAAATAAGCTTTTAATCAAAATCGACCAAAGAGTACTAGTACTTTACTGATGTACTTTTTCAGTTTTTTTCGATTTTCTCAAAATTTGCTCCAACGATTTTTTTTTTAATTCAAAAATCAATTATTTTTTAGATTCTCAATAAAATGTATATTCTCGTTTTGTGATTGAAATCTTCTGAAGACCACTTTACTCTTGTACTCCATAGAAAAGATAGGAGAAATGGTTGCCATGGTAACAAAATATAAATATTTTCACATATAAATTTTACATCTTGAAAATCGAATATACTGTACTGTCGGAAACTAAATACATGTCGACACAAAAAATCTGGTGTGACAAGCACAGTACACAACTTTCGATTACCGAAGGTAAGAGAAAGTTGTGTGCTGTGCGCCAGTCACACCAGATTTTTTGTTATTTTCTTCATAAAAATAAAATTATTTTTAAATTTTTAGAAGTTTGGGTAGAGATAAAGAATACAAATCTTGCCTACTACTCCTAGGGTCAGGAGTATTTTTTTAAATAAATTTTTGGCATTAATTGTGTTTTTTTTTTAGTTAGTAATTAATAATACAATTTATTTAAAAAATTTCAACGTTTCAGTCACTATTTCTGCAATTGTTGTATTTATTCACTTTCAACAGAAAACGTTATAAGAGGAACTATCAGGGGTCCCCCCCCCCCCACCCCCCCCCCCCCTATTCATTTTGTACGTAAATGCAGATGCAGATTACAGAATCCATGAACTTTATTCAATTTGAACCATGTAGATGTGTGTATGTACAGCAGGTATACCAGTCTTTCCCAAACTGTCCTTTCCTTGGGGCGCCGTGAAAATTTTCCTATACAAAATATATTATTTTTTTGCTATTAGTCGAAAAATTAAATGAAGAGTTTAAATAAATTAAATGGGAGTTTTATTGAACCTCGAGCATTCCACATTGGATGATATCTCCAATAAATTTTTCGATTATACAAGCGTTGAATCCATGGGCGTAGCCAGGGGGAGGCAGGGGGCCATTGCCCCCCCCCCCTGGCTTGTCCTAAAAATTAAAAAACAAACAAACAAATATATATTTTTCCCATTGGGAATTTATTTTAACGCCCCCAATCCACTATATTAATTTAATTTTTTTTTATCTAAATAAATAATTAATAATCTATGTATATATTAATTGCAACCCTCCCTCTCGCCCTAACGAAGGGTTGCCCCCCCCCCCCAACAAGATATCTGGCTACGCCCATGGTTGAATCTCTCTAAAAATTACTGAGATTCTAATCGAATACTCGTATAATGCACCTTTAAAGAATATTAATAGATAATGTGAAGCCAAGGTTAGTTTATTTTTAATAAATATTAGCATTTTTAAGAGATGTTCATTTTAACGTTCAAAGTTCTTATTTCACTTTTTACTTATTAACTAATAAATATCACATCAGGCCTCTCGCTCTCTCTCTCATCTTGGTCTCCCTCTTTAAATATTTGTTTATGATTAGCTAAGTAAATGAATAATAAAGGGGACTTTCAACTCACAGAGCGAGGGGGGGGGGAGGGGGGGAGATGGCATTTGACATTACAGTTAGTTGTCAATCTTAATGTAACAAGGGAACCTTTTCGTCTCAGGGTAAGTTCTTTTAACATATCGACGTACGTACTTTATTTCTCTTGATTCCTTGGCTGGTGGTCGCCAGTCTGTCTTTTTTTTTAATTTTCTCTCACATATAATAGAAAGTATTGGATTCATGTTAAGAAATCGATGTCGAAATTTTAATGGATTTACACGTTTTAAGGTCATCTGAGTGAAAAAAGAACTGAGCTATGTAAAATAGTCTATTTTAGGTTATATTTATCACGAATGTGTTTATTAAAGCTTTTGTGGTTTGAAATATTATTATTAGGAGAATTTTTAATCATAGACCACATTTTTGTATTAAATATTTATTAAAAATATATAAATACGGTACAACGTTTCGACTGCTTATTCTGCAGCCGTTATCAAGTACTGAGCACTTGCTCCGACTCAAGTGAACCCTTTCGCCCTTTCACCTTTTCCCCCCGGTTCATTTGAGTCGGAGCAAGTGCACAGTACTTGATAACGGCTGCAGAATAAGGAGTCGAAACGTTGTACAGTATTTATATATTTTTAATAAATATTTAATACAAAAATGTGGTCTATAATTAAAAATTCCCCTATATCTTGAATTTTAATATATCGTTGGAGCCCTCGGGGCTTGGTGTAGAGGTTAGCGTACTAACCTCGTATACCAAACGTCGCGGGTTCGGACCCAGGCAGTCCGATGTTGTTATTTAAGCCAATTGGATACCAGATGGCTTAAATAAAAATGCCTGGACCCCAATTTACATAAATTCATAAATAACGGTTATCGTCAAGGTCTTATATGGCCTAAGTTGCTGAAAAGACTGTGTGAATGCGAGTGAATGAGAAAAAAGTCTGAATGTTTAAAAAAAAAAAAATATCATCGGAAATTAGGCAAAAAAAATCTGGTATGACAAATACAGAACAGTCACACCAGATTAAAAAAAAAAAAAAGAAAATTGATATGTAATGCCTGTGCGCTTTTGTTTTAAATAAATAAATATTAAGAGTGAAGGAAAAGCCATTTCAATCTGAGAGAGTTTACCCCTTAGCTTAGGCAACCAATCTGGCTGATAACTTCAATCAATGGGAGAGAGCGTGTTGCCTAGTCTAGGGGTACACCTCACAATTGTCAAATTAAAATGGCTTCTCCTTCAATCTTATTATTTATTTATTTTAAATAAAAACACAAGGACATACACACTCATCTCATATCAATTTTATCTCTTATTAAAAAAAAAAAAAAAAAAAAGAAATTATATAGCCTAAATACAGTCCCTGGCCAATTTATTAAACGCACTGCGATTTTTTTACTAAAATGTGTAATAATGATGTATTAACTACTATATTGAATTGTCCAGGTTAATAAAACTCAAAGAATAAGACGTTTCAACCTGAATTTATTTGGCCATCTTCATTTATTGGGAATTATTCACATAGTGCAAGTGCACATATGATCAAACCGGGATTTGTCAAAAATAACATTTTTTGGAAGAGGAAATTAGATTTGGGGGGGGGGGTGGCATGCTTGGCCCCCCTTATATGCCCCATGTTCAATGTATACCCATATATAGTGGTTGAGTTAGTGGCTGTAGATATTGCAATGTTGGGTAGCGAGGATGCAGCCAAAGAGGTTTTGGACCAAAGAAAAACACCAATTCCAATAGAGACGTTTCGGCGAAAATTTTATTTTGCCATCTTCAGTCGTTCAGGCTACATGACAAATTGAAAGAGATTTTCTTTATATACACGTATATAGTTTTACAAATGTATACATATAAAAATAAATAATAAATTTACATATATTTACTTACAATTTTCCATGTTTATATTCATACGAACATGTGTCATTTGGCCAAGTCGTTTTTAAAAAATTTCTTCTTTGAGGGCAATGGCTCAGAGAGTTTCGAAGTATTAAATGATTAACTTTTCAATATTTCTTTATTATAAATAGTAATATTTAAAAGTAATTAGTCTATTTTTACCAATTTTCGTTTTTAATTTAACATTTCAAATTGTTCTTTATTTAATAATTTTACAAAATTAGAAATTTTAACGAAAGGGTAAAAATATTTTTTTATTTATTCCGCCCTTTGTGTTGATGGCCATTCAACGTCGCTCAATTTTCATTATTTAAGGAAACAGCTCACCACCAATTTTATCTAAAATCGGCATGTATATGGTATTTGTCATGTAGCCTGAACGACTGAAGATGGCAAAATAAAATTTTCGCCGAAACGTCTCTATTGGAATTGGTGTTTTTCTTTGGTCCAAAACCTCTTTGGCTGCATCCCCGCTACCCAACATTACCCATATATATGTATATAGATTTGAAAATTTTGGGGGAGGGTCCGCCCCCCCCCCCCTCCCTTAAATACGCCACTGACTCACACATATAGATTAGAAAGGATTGAACAACGGCCCTCAACACTATCCATTGCTAAGTACACTAGTCGACAAAAATGAAGTTTTTTTCTTTCACAAGAATAAAGAAATGAAATTCTAGAAGTATTTTTCATGCTGAATTCAAATATCATTTCAATTTTCCCCCATCAGGCACAGTTTTAGAGATATAGAGCAAAATAGATTTTAGCAGAAAATGTGCTCTAAAACGGCTTTTATTTAGAATGTTCAAATTATTTTTAACGCCGCACCCCGTAAAAATATGCAGATAGTTAGAATACATATAAATTTTAAGTTTCATCCCAATCGGAGGTCATTTAGACGTGCTGCAAACGGCTTAAAGTTTGGAAAAATCGAAATTTTCAAGATTCATTTTGCTTTGGTCACCCCTAATACAATTTTAGATATCCCTGAATGAAAAAAACATATATTTACGATATTCTGTAGTTCTTTGGCTTTCTAAAAATCATTCATTCGCCCGGGAGCCGTGGCTCAGTGAGAAGACATTAGCTTCTCGCACCGGAGTCCCGGGTTCGCTTCCCATCCCAAGCGAGGAAAATTTATTTCATTTGATTTGACTGCAAATCATTTGAAATAAATAGGGATGGGGTCTAAATGGCCTTAGATGCCAAGAAGGACCATAAAAAAAAAAAAAAAAATTATTCATTCGTAAAGATCTGTTAATTATGAACGAAATTATGAACAAAAACGTCAGCAAAGAAAAAACACAAGTACACCCGAGTCGAAATCGAACGCCTGGTTTGAACCTTTTAGTCCTGAATTCCCTTGTTATTTGATGGGATGTTATTTATTTACAATTTTGTGAAAGCCTACTGATTCTACCAGGAGAATTAGAAGATTCAAACCAGTACTTGAACGCCTGGTTTG
Source organism: Euborellia annulipes (assembly GCA_023213315.1). Classification (NCBI taxonomy): domain Eukaryota; kingdom Metazoa; phylum Arthropoda; class Insecta; order Dermaptera; family Anisolabididae; genus Euborellia; species Euborellia annulipes. Next base: position 18,087 of record JAKCPI010007346.1, on the reverse strand, counting down.
AACCTTTTAGTCCTCAATTCCTTTGTTATTTGATAGGATTAAAATTTGGTTAAAGCCTACTAAACCTACCAGGAGAATTAGAAGGTTCAAACCAGTATTTGAGTCAAAATTGAAAGCCTGGCTTGAGCCTACTAAACCTGCCAGGAGAATTAGAAGGTTCAAACCAGTACTTGAACGCCTGGCTTGAACCTTGCAGTCTTCAATTGAGGACTAAAAGGTTCAAGCCAGGCGTTCGATTTTGACTCGGGAAGTACTGGTTTGAACCTTCTAATCCTCTCGGGTAAAAATTAAAAACAGTGCGATCTCAGCGCCAAAGCTTTAGTAGATGACCACCTTTCATTTTCTTTCATTCCTTGGATATTTGGATTTATTATCGATAAAAAAGAAGTAAGTTTTAAGTTTTATTTTCATTTTTTTCATTAATTTTCTTTATTATTATTAATTATTTTTATTTATTTAAGGGTCAACGTTATAAAAACAAGCCAAAACAAAATGATAAGGTTAGCTGTTATTTTTATTTTTATTTTTATTTTATTTATATATATGTTATCTTATATTCTATTTAATTTTTTCAATTATATTCATTATAAATTTTAGTTGTAAAAACACATTGGCCTGAAGAAGCCACTTTAATTTTAATAAATGAATACAAGGAACATTGGCCATTCATGTCATTTTGAAAGGTAAGAAGACAAATTAAAAAAGATTATAAATTTATAAAATTAATTTATATATTTTTCACATTTCCAGAGAACTAAATGAAGTTCTTACTGAAAAGAAAAATATTTTTCCACACGTGATAGCTAATGGTATAGGCCTACATATACAGTCAAGATAAAAATTAATGTGATTTATTTTAGAGATGGAAACTCATTTTTACATCCATATTTTCTTTAAAACAATTTCAGTAATGAATCTCCAGAAATATTGAAATCGACACGAAGAGCATTTGGAATTTTTAAAATTTTTTAAATATATGTTATCTTATTCTCAAATTAAAGAAAATTGATATTTAAACAAAAAATATTATTTTATTTAAAGATTAATTTGATTTTCCTTTTATTTAAGAATTTAATTGTAGCGAAATGAAGAGCAAAACGTGAAGATCCATCAAAATCTCGACATCGAATTTTTGACATGAATCCAATACTTTCTCTCTATATATATTAACATATATAGATGTAAGAGAAAGTAAAAAATTTCGAATGTGGAGTGCCAAGTTGTATAAATTAGCAAAGAGGTATGCTTGTTTTTTGGCATTGAGAAAAATAACTTTTAGAGTGTTTTCTTCAAATATTTCGATGGCATTTAATAGGACTTCTTCATCAGCGGTGAAGTGCTATTAAATGTCTTCGAAATATTTGAAGAAAACACTCTAAAAGTTATTTTTCTCATTGCCAAAAAACAAGCATACCTCTTTGCTAATCTAACAAAATTATCAGAACTTTTTTGTCACTCTGTATATATGTATATAAACAAATTTTAAATGAGAATTCATAGGCCTAAACTAGGATTCCAGCATTCAATACTGCTGGTCGTAATAGTAGATCTGGTAGACTTAAACTAGTATTTCGAATACCTGGTCTGAGTCTAAACATGTCAAAAAGGGACATAAGTAGACTTGTTAGAACCAAACCAGACTATCAAATTTCCATAGAAACCATGCTTTCAAATCCTAGTTTGATTCTGTTAAGTCTACTTAGACAACAATTAGATTCTGAGGTTTTGTAGACTCAAACCAGGCGTTCGATTTCGACTCGGGCACTCACTGGTCGAAAAAATGGACTTCTTTTTTTTTTTTTAATAATTTAATAAAGTTAGTGCCCGTGACCCGATGCTCAGAGAGGATACATTAGCTTCTCGTGGATGGGTCCGGGGCCTTTTTTGTTTTCATTTTCTTTATACCCTTCCAAAAGAATGGGGGCGGGGTCAATTGAAGTCCATTTTTTCGTCCAGTGAGTGTACTTGTGTTTTTTTTTGCTCACGTTTTTGTTCATAATTTCGTTAATAATTAACAGATTTTTACGAATGAATGATTTTTAGAAAGCCAAAGAACTATAGAATATCGTACATATATGTTTTTTGCATTCAGGGATATCTAAAATTATATTAGGGGTGACCAAAGCAAAAAAAATCTTGAAAATTTCGATTTTTCAAACTTTAAGCCGTTTGCGGCACGTCTAAATGACCTCCGATTGGGATGAAACTTAAAATTTATATGTATTCTAAATACCTGCATAATTTGACGGGGTGCGGCGTTAAAAATAATTTGAACATTCTAAATAAAAGCCGTTTTAGAGCCCATTTTCGACTAAAATCTATTTTGCTCTATATCTCTAAAACTGTGCCTGATGGAAAAATTCTAGCTACATATCTGAATTCAGAATGAAAAATACTTCTAGAATTTCATATCTTCTTTTCATTCTTGTGAAAGAAAAAAAAGTTCATTTTTGTCGACTAGTGTAATCAAATTAGACTGAACATATTGTCTTGTGACAAAAGCGGGACATTGTAAAATATGTCAAAAATCTGGTGTGACTAGTCGCACAAACTTTCTCGAAAAATCGAAAAAAAATCCGTAAAGTACTAGTACTTTTTGGCCAATTTTGTTTATAAGACTTATTTTCAGGCTCCAGAGAGGTGCCTTACTTAGATATAAAATCCCAATCTCGTAGCTTTAGTTTATTATTAAATTTATAAGCATCATTGGTACAAATTTCTTAAAATCAGCTCACTAGGTTTGCTGAACTAAGTCAAAAAACTATAAAAATAAATAATTAAATTATTTAACAAATAGTGTATATGTTAATCAAAATTTAGTTAATTTTATTAATCTGATTAAAATTAATTTAATTTGATTAAATTTTTAATCAAATTAGTTTAATCATATCAGAAATCTGATTTTATTTACATTAGTTTAACTAAATTTGACTCAAACTAAATCAAGTATATTAGATTCTTGATATGATTTGTTTAATTTAACTAAATTTTTAATCAACATTTAATTGGTGCCCAACTCTGACACACACCCAAACAGACATAGACAGACCTTGTCGCGAAAACGACTTTTTTGGATTCAGCGGACTTCAAAATCCATCAAAATCTCGACATCGAATTTTTTGACATGAATCCAATACTTTCTCTCTATATATATTAACATATATAGATGTAAGAGAAAGTAAAAAATTCTCGAATGTGGAGTGCCAAGTTGTATAAATTAGCAAAGAGGTATGTTTTTTGGCATTGAGAAAAGTAACTTTGAGAGTGTTTTCTTTCAAATATTTCGATGGCATTTAATAGGACTTCTTCATCAGCGGTGAAGTGCTATTAAATGTCTTCGAAATATTTGAAGAAAACACTCTAAAAGTTATTTTTCTCATTGCCAAAAAACAAGCATACCCTCTTTGCTAATCTAACAAAATTATCAGAACTTTTTTTGTCACTCTGTATATATGTATATAAACAAATTTTAAATGAGAATTCATAGGCCTAAACTAGGATTCCAGCATTCAATACTGCTGGTCGTAATAGTAGATCTGGTAGACTTAAACTAGTATTTCGAATACCTGGTCTGAGTCTAAACATGTCAAAAGGGGACATAAGTAGACTTTTTAGAACCAAACCAGACTTTCAAATTCCCATAGAAACCATGCTTTCAAATCCTAGTTTGATTCTGTTAAGTCTACTTAAACAACAATTAGATTCTGAGGTTTTGTAGACTCAAACCAGGCGTTCGATTTCGACTCGGGAGCCCTAAAATAATTGTATAAAATATCTGGTGTGGGGGACAAACATTATGCAATTTTCGAATACCGAATGTAAGAGAAAGTTGTGAGCTTTCAATTAAATGGAAATATATTGAAATCTAAATAATGTAGAAAAGGTATTTTAATTCTCAAATTTTTTTTAATATTAAGTTCCGGTTCTTTTTATTTATTATACTTATTTGAGTAAAATATAGTTTTCTTGCACAAAAGTGAGATAATGTCATTTTCCCATCTTCAAATACATTAAAATATCTCCTAAAGTATTAACTTTATCGAAACAATTTTTGTTTAAAGAAAGTTTTTGCAATTCTTGTTCTTCCCTAATTAGGGCCAGACTGTTAAGGAAATTGCAGCCTTCAAATTAAGAAAGAATAAGTGAAACAAAAATTTTGGAAAAAAAAATTGTTCACAATAATAGAACAATATTTGATAGAGAGTTAAATTAGTTAAAAGACAAGGTTATAATTCAATGAAACATATAACCTTGTGTTTTAACTTAATTTATCTCATTAAAATATTGAATATAATTATAATTAAAATGGAAATATTGCTCGAAGTACCTTTCGTTGTTATAAGTACAAATTTTGTTTTGGTGGAATTTATTGCAACTGATTCTGTACAGAGTTTACTGTTTCGAGATTCATCGCCTCCATCTTCAGGCTACAATAATTCCATTATAATAACTATTGGGCCCCCCTAGGATAAGGGTAGTCCACCCGACGCGAAAGCGTGGAGTCCTGGTTCGACTCCAGGGGGTGCAATTTTGCCCAATCTTAAGCACAAACATATCTCGCAAACTTGCTATCTTAAACGATATATTGACTGGCTAATGAACAGTCTATTTGGGCATTGATTGAAAAAATTCCACCCTTTTCAAACAAGATAATAATAATTTAAATTATAATTAATCAAACTCGAACAATTCAGTTATTTTCAAAATTGAATATAATTATATTCTTCTTCTTCTTCTTTCGCTGTGGCTTATCCCTATTTTTTTTTTTTTCTAGGGGTCGCTCATTTTTATTTTCCCTCTCCACAATGTCCTATCCTGCGCATCCTCAAACTCCAATCCCCTTCTGCCTGCAGTCCTCAGTCACACAGTCCATCCATCTTCTTTTGGGCCTACCCCTTGGTCTCTTTCCTTCCACATTCAAATTTAACATTCTCTTCCCCCACATATTCCTCTTCTCTTCTCATATATATAATTATATTATATTTCAATAAAGTTAATATTATATTTTAGGAGATATTATATTTTAATTTTTCATGTTCATGTTTGGAAATTGATATTATCTCAACTTTTACAAGAAAACTAACAGTTTTACACAAATTAAAAATATGCGGAACTTATTTTTTGGCATAGGAGGCCATTTAGACCCCGTCTCTATTTCAATTGATTTGTTGTTTGTGTCAATTCAATTGATATAAGTTTTTGTCCCATGAGAAGGGATGCGAACCCTTGACTTCCAGCACAAGAAGCAACCATTCTACCACCCGCGCTATGACCCAGAGGCCAGTATTGTTGTTATAAAATTTTATTATTTGAACGAAACGATACTTTTCGTCTCCACTCTTCCTACACCTATAGTTAAATTAATTAATTAAGACAATTTTTATTTTTCTCAATTATTTCCTTCTTTCATTTCCTCTTTCTTTTGCCATTTCTTTTGAAAAATAAAAAATATTAAAGTTATTAATATAATCAGGACAATATTTATAATTTAAGTTTGAATGAATACATTTTACGTCTGAGATAATCCATTTTATAATTTCAAAGCATTGTTTGTGTTTTGTTTGCACCAGTTGTTGCTTTGTATAATCAAAGAGAGATAACCAATATGGGTGCATTAGAGAAACAATAATTTCTATTAAAAGGAATGTTTCTGATCATTTGATAAAAAAGTAATAATCTAAACCTAATGTAAAACTCGTAAATCAAGTTCACTATTATGCAATTTGTGTTAATGAGCAAATGGAACTGGGCATAAAATAATCACTATCACTACATTTTAACTTGCAGTTCCAATTCACATGTTGTAGAAGGCGTATATAAATTCATTATACGTAGTTAATTAATGAGTGTGGAATTGAATTTAAAAGTATTTGTTTGTGTTTTGGAATAATTACAGAGTTGTTTTATGAAAAGTAAATACGTTTTTAAAATTTAAAAAAAAAAAATCTACTTTTGGGAATTTTGTGAATTATAATAATAGTAAGGTAAATTGGATCTAACAAATTTTATTTATTGAAAGTTGATAGCAGTTTTACAAATGGCATTCATTCACTATAGCCAGCCAACACATTTTTGATTTTATCCCGGGGCCTTGCAGATAAAACTAAAATAAAATATTCTATATAATATAAAGAATTCACTGTATGGTCAAGTTTACACATTTTTAAAATTAAAATAATTTAATGATAATTCGAAGTAAACACTAGGTTTAGTTTAAAAAAGGAGTTTTATTTCGTTTAAATGTACATTTCGATGTTTAAACAGCATCATCAGAATCTTGTTACAAACATCGAAATGTACACAAACCAAATAAAACACCTCTTTTAAACTAATTCTAGTTTTTACTGTTAATTATTAAATTAATTAATAAATAATTATTAATTATTAATAATTATTAATTTTTTTTTAATTTTTAAATATTCTAATTAATTTATCTATATTTTAAAACTATTTCTATTAGTATGTTTTTTGAGAAGAAAATACAATGCAAAATAAAAAAATTGAAGATCTAAATGGACAAGTTTCTCAATGATTAAAATTAATTCAAAATCTAAGTAATTTAATTCTTGTCAAAATAAATAATAATAATTTTTTTTTTTTACTTATTTTCTCTAAAAATAAATCATATTGTGCTTTATTTTAATAATATCTAAACATGGGCGCAGCCAGACATCTTGTTAGGGGGGCAACCCCTCGTTAGGGCGAGAGGGGGGTTTGCAATTAATATATACATAGATTATTAATTATTTATTTAAATAAAAAAAAATTAATGTAGTGAATTGAGGCGTTAAAAAAAATCCCAATGGAAAAAATATATATTTGTTTTTTTTTTTTTTTTTTTTTTAATTTTAGGGCAATGACCCCCCTGGCTACGCCCATGTATCTAAATCACCACAGGCGAGAGATTAGTGTGGTTGACACTGTCAATATTGGCAACCATAAAAGCCAAGGAATATTGGTTTAGATCCCCAACTTCTAGCCTTTAAGTAAATTGGAATGGTTCCCAACTATATAAAAACACACCGTCAGATAGAGCACTCAAAGTTTGAGAATTCCGGATGTGAAATATTAGCACAATTTGGACTTGATTCCCGCCTGCAGGAAAAAATTATTCAATAAAATCAAAGTTTCCTCCTATAGAAGAAGAGGAGCAATCACTAACTCATAAATTTGAAGTTTTAGAAAAAAATATTTTTTGTTTTTATTCCCATAATTCATGTTTCACAAATCTCCAATTCAAACCCGAACCGAAACGTCAGCAAGTGATTAGTATTTTTTATTAAAATCGAATGAAATAAATTTTGGCTGCATTCTTCTTTGGGAATTATTCCTTATTATCCTGAATAAATCTCCAATTATTGGTATAAAGAGAATAAATCTTGAATAACTCAATAATAATAATAATGCCTGGACCCCCAATAGATATATTAAACATACGAGTATCGTTTAAAGTCTTAAATGCACTGAGTTGCCGAAAAGACTGAGTGAATGTGTGTGTGAATGTGAGTGTGAATGAGAAAAAAGTGTGTGTTTAAAAAAAAAAAAAAAAAAGATTATTTCACTGGGCTTGAGAAGGTCTATAATAAAATTATATGATGTATTAATTGTTTTCAATTAATTAGTTTTTTATCTGGTCTTTAAAATTTTTTTTATTTCTTCATATCTCATTTTTTCAATCTGACCAATTGATGTTTTACAGCTATAAAAACATTTATCTCTTTTCTCATCATAAGAACGATTATTTAATTGTAATAAAATCATGACATATGTTTTCTCTAGCTTGTCTATCTCTAATCTTGATCTTGAAATGAGAATAATAGAATTCTTTCAATTAGTAATAAAAATTTGTTTCTTTATGTGAGAAAATAAAAATTTATTTTTTTCGTCATTTATTTCAAATTATTTTTCGTAAACGATCTAAAATTTATTTTAATTGCAACCAATATTAATTAGGCCTATATGAACCCTGTTATTCAATGGTGTATCAAAGACCAAATATCGAGTTTTGAGAAAATCAACATTAAAGTTTTTCTGATTTAAATTGTTTTTATTAGATTATATATCATTTTTTTTGTCAATTGTGCAAGTAAATACTGTAATTATGGCAGATATTCATAAATTATCTCTAAAAATATTACTAATTTAGAGAAAAAAAATAAAATATAAAAAATTATTTTTACAAAATTCTCTATGTGCGATATATATTTGTAAAAAATGCTTCAAAGTCCCTTGACCCATGATTGAAAAATTCTCTAAGTCCAATTATATTTGCAAAAATGCTTCAAAGTCTCTTTATATTTAATACTAACTAGTAGCATAGAAACTTTTTATCAAAATCACATTCATCAATTTTAAATAGTATTAATATTTTAAAATTAAATACAAAGTGATATCAAAATTTTCTCATCAATTAATTTCTGAATAAATAGCTTGGAAACAGTAAATCAAAGTTATAATAATGAAATAGACTTAATATTACGGCCACTTCAACCTAACCTAACCTAATATTATTTATTTTGTTGTCTTTTCGAAATCGCACTGATCCTCATCCTCATCTTCATTTTCATTATCAGGAATAATATCAAAAAATTAAATTTTGACGTCTACGAATTCAGAGAAAATTTTCTCATTTTTCAAAAAAAAAAATGATTTTTGTCTATTTAAGGGAAAAAAATATATATAATATTATTTGGTAAATAACTTTTTATTGGTTGTTAAAATCACACTGGTTAAAACTCAATTAAACGATATTAATTTATTGTTAATTGGAAAATTTTATATATATATATATATATATATATATATATATATATATAAGTTCATAGAAAAAGATAGAAAACATTATAGAATTAGGCTAAAAGAAAGTAAAAAATGAATTATAATATAACTATTGATAATTTTTGTAGATTATGAAATACTTGTATTAAATTTCAACAAATGGAATATAGTAATAGTGTATTGAATATATAAATTTGAAATAAATAAAATTAATATTTTCTTGAGTTTATATTAAATACCTCTAAACAATAGCGATGCCGGTGTTCATAATTGAAAATACTTAGGGCATAAACGCAACAATATATCTCAAGCGTATAGTTGTTTACGATGTCTTGCACTTGACGCATAAATGAAAAATTGTTCTTTTCAAATTAAGTATTACGAAACAACATGTTAAGTACATAAATCATTATTGAAAAATGTAAAATCCTGCATTGAAATATTGTAAAAATAATTTTATGCTTTTACATTAAAAATAAATTTTTTTAGGACATATTTCATAAAAAATACTATTAATTAAAGCATTTGAAACAATATTCCATGCAGTGGCGTATATAGAAATTTTTTTCGGGGGGGGCCCGAACTCAAAAATTTTTCTGCGGAAAATTTTTTTTTTAAGAAACTATATTTTTTTTTCCACACGAAATTTTTGAGGAACATTTTTTCTATTGCGAAACCAAAGTTGTCCATCCTGCGGAAAAATTTGTTGCGCTGACGTCTGTATATCCCTATATATGTATATGTCTTTGGGAAATTTCGGGGGGGCCCGGGCCATGCTTAACTCAATTTTGAATTTTTTGGTCTTTGACACACCATTGAATAACAGGGTTCATATAAAGTTTAGTTTTCAATTCGGTTCAGAGAGATGTTAAATAATCCTATATGGACTTTATATTAAGGTGTGGTGAGTTTTTAAAATTTCTGTTTGAAATGATAATACAAGCATAAGAAACTAATTTTAAAAGAAAACATTTTGTAAATTTTTCTTTAATTAGGAAGTAACTTGGAAAAAATAAGGTTTCAGTTATTATTGAGAGAGAATCAAATTAACAAAATGAGAAAAGATCAAATTAAGGTTTTGAGGCAAAATAAAAAAATGTCATCATCATTGACCAATTTTCACGTGAATTTTATTTTTTGCATTAATTCCCAAATACACAAATATGCTTTCATCTAAAAAAAATTTCATTTACGACCTGTATATATCATGTTTAATTCAAATAATCGTTTTTCTTTTTCTAAATTAATTAAATCTACTAAATTCTCTATAATGTAATAACAAAAGTGCCTTATAAATTTGTTGAAGAGATCATTAATTTGTCAGAGGATGGTTTACGACGAGGGCAAATGAGCTAGCAAGGTCTACTAATGAAATGCAGAGAGCAAAAAAGGCCGTCACCACAATTTGGCTAATTTTGGCTGTCGCCGGAGTCGCCAATTTGACTTGCCTCAAAGAAATGCTTCTGTTTGATATGCAGAGGCATTTTCGTTATATGGCTGTTCATTTGATTATCAATCAAAGAGGTAAGTAGCTTTGAGGTTGGTTTTTTTTTTTTTACTTTTTAAAATCCAACGCACACCTTTTACTTGAATTGCATTTACATTTTTTAACTTATCTCATGAAAAAAAAAAAATATTGCATAGCAATTGAATTTTACATTAAAAATGTGTTTTAAAATATTTTTAAGAAATGTCAGTAGAACTTCTTGATTTGCTATCAAAAAGACAAGCCGAATAACTTGTTTTAATTTAACGACGATGAACCATTTAGATCAGGGGTGGCCAAACCAAATGATCTTGCAGGTCACTTTGGAAATGCATCATAACTCCGCGGGCAGATTATAAAATTATATATCCCCATATTAGATTTAGAGCCATTAGAGACATTTTTTTTTTTGGTGAAAAAAATAAAATGATATATTTTGTACAAGTATTATGAATTACTTGGGTTGCCCACTCCTGGTTTGATAATCTCTTTTGCCGATTTTGTTCAAAAGTTTCGTGTTACGTCCCGGGGGGTTGGGGTGCCAAACTTAAATATAAGGACCTCCTAGCTCTTTTCGTTCTTGAGATATTTTGTGTTCACAGTCAGGCACACAAACAATTTTGCGGGACCCATGTTTTTTTTGACTCAGGAAACCTCAAAAAGTATTTCCATCAAAATTTTGAATTTTTCACATGAATCCAATACTTTCTCTTTCTCTCTCTCTCTCTCTCTTTATTTCAATTCAGTCTCAATTTTGAGAGAAAAATGAGAATATACATTTGAAAGAGCATCTAAAAATAATTGATTTTTGAATTTTAATCAAAATCATTAGAGCGAATTTTGAGAAAATTGAAAAAAAACTGAAAAAGTACTAGAACTCATTGGCCGATTTTGTTCAAAAGCTTCATGTCATTTTGTTCACAGACACACAGACCATGTCGCGAAAACCACTTTTTTGGATTCAGGGGACCTCAAAACGTTTATATCCATCAAAATCTGGACTTTGAATTTGTGACATGAATCAAACACTTTATCTCTATATATATTAGCATATATAGAGGTAAGAGAAAGTAAAAAAAGGAAGGCAAAAAAATCCTATTTCTTTATAAAAGAAAATTTAACTCCTCCCAAATTATAAAATAATTAAATAAATTTATTTGTTATTGGCCCGTTGACCACTCCTAATTTAGCCAATCAAAATAGAGAGGAAAAAAATAAAATAAAATGGCGGATTTCTTTTCTCTTTCATTTTAAAGAGACATTTTTCGCTCTTTAGTAATATTTTTAAATTCATCGAACTGCCAGGGACCCGAACCCACTCTCTTCGGCTTTGAGAGTATCAATATTGACAATTGCCTCTAAAGTCGACCACATGGGGTGGGGTGGGGGTCTTTCTCTAAAAAAAATAATCTTTGATAGAAATAAGAATTTTTGAATAAAAAGAATTAATTCAAATTAACCGCTTAGAGACCAGTCATATCTCAATTATAATTTCAGGATTAATGCATCAACAAAAAAAATAATTCAATATTTTAATACCATTAATACGTAGATTATAAACTTATGATTCAGTATAGAAACAGATAAAAATATTTTGTTATTAATGAATTAGTATCTCTAAATCCTATAAAATAATAATATTATTTTCATTAAATTTATGAACCATTAATTTATATAAATGTGTTTAATATTAGTTTATAAACAGAAATTAAATTTAAGCCATCCATTCAAACCGAATTAATTTGTTTAATCTGAGTTGAGTGACTTTTGGACCAGAGAGGGGAGAAAATCGAATAATTATTTGCCTAAATTATTCAAAAAAATTTGCCATATCTTGTATTTTATTTGAAAGTAGGAGTTAGGAAAGAAAGAAAAAAGTGTGAATGTTTTTATTAAAAAAAAAAAAAAAAGAAAGAAATACTGTTAGATTAAATAAATTATTCTGAAAAAATAAAAATCTGTTTGCTTTCTTCAACTATCATACCTCAAAAATAAAACTATTAATTGAATAAACAAATGTTTAGGTAAGATTTTTATTCAAATAATAAAAAAAAATCGATAAATTGGTTGTGTTGACATTTAAATCTTATCAGTGATAAAAATTTATTTGAATATATTGGATACCAATTGATTTTTATTCATATACGCAAGAAAATGCTTTCTGGCGGCTTGATGACTGGTTGTAAATTTATCTTAAAAGCTCGATATACATTTTTCCACTTCTTAAATGGTTCTTCATTCCATTTGTTACTTGTATTGTTTTAGATTTGTCGGAATGCTCTTCAACTGTGCGAATAACAAAAGTTTTCTCAGAGATATTCGAGACGAGAGTGAATCTCGTAACTTCCAATTCACTGCCAAATGTTTTGAATAGATCAAACGAGCAGTTGAATGTCATTTTATCAGAAAATATGAAATTTGGAAGGAACATCCTACTACAAGTAAAAACTAACATCTATTATTATACGTATAAACTCCTAGGTGTAAGATTAAGATTAGAATTTTGCAAAATATTCAAACAAGTGGAACCGCAAATTTGCTCCTGAAAAGTGAGTGAGGTGGTATTTTTATAGGGCCGATTGCCTGGTGCAATGGATAGCACGTCTATGCCCCGGAAAGGCGGAGATCCTGGGTTCGATTCCCGGGGGCCATGGGATGTTTGGTCTCATCAATAAAAAACACTCACAGTCTTGTTAAATAAAAAGACTAAAATAATTTTCTTCTCTAAAGAACATAAAATTCCTTCCTTATTTAATTAAATTGGAAGCATATATAATTTAATTAATTTTTTGTCGTTCATGACGGGAAGCGAATCCCTAAACTAGAGGTGAGATTAGGTTTAATTTACAAAATTATCTTAAATTTAAATAAAACTTTTCACCTAAGATATCATTGATTTTTAAATTTTTTTTTTTTTTTTTTTTTTCAAGCTCTCACCCATTGATGATGGCAAATGGTTAATGTTTCTGCCAAATTTTCGTTTAAATGAATATTTCTCTGAATGGAACTTTTCATTTAATAGCCTGGTGATGTATGCTCTAATGGATGGTGAGTATTACTTACATTTATATATGTTATTTCTCTTTCTTAAGTGACTCCTAAAAAGTAGGCAACCAAATAAACATCAACGTAAGGCTAGCAGTATAGCACTTAGGAAAGTCTCAAGTTTATTACTGGATCGATTTACTTAGAATATAAAAAACCGTTGAATTACTACAATTTGTATTATATATGAAAAAGAATAGATAATCATTTTAAGATTTGAATAAACCAGATAAAACTAAGTGATTTTAAATATAGAAATAGAGTAAAATGTATTGTCTTTCAATTAATATAAAGTCGAGATAATATCGATTTAACAATTAATAACAAATGTAATATTTCTAGGTGACGTCATACCAGTCTTCGAGGTGTATCATCTACCAGGAGAGAAGATTGCTGTCCATCATAAGAGAGCACAATGGTCAAAGAAAACGGGATTAATTTACAATAAAGAGGATCTATATTATCGAGATTATAATCTACAAAATGTGACACTGTGGACGGCAACTAGTGATGTAACTATTCAATCTGAATTTATAGAACTAAAGAGAATATATTATATTTCCTTTTCTGCCCAAAAAGAAATTTTTTGTATATAGGCCTACTTATACCACTATCGAAATTTTTTGTATATACCACTACAAATTAAAAATTAAGTTAAATAATCAAATTTCTTAGAATTCCCCTTCTTAATAAAAAAAATCTGGTGTGACTGATCGCCCAGCACACAACTTTCTCTTACCTTTGGTAAAAATGTACGTGCTTGTCACACCAGATTTTTTGTGTCGAAACATATTTAGTTCGCCAATATATTTTTATTTATTTATTTATTTATTTGAAATTCCTATCGGGATCCCCGTTTATTTACCCGAGGTGCTTTCGTGCACGAAGACACACACCTCAAACCCAATATTAAAATTATAAATTTTTACATAGTTATTTTCAACATTATATTAATTTGAGAAATATATATTTTGAAGACCCTTTGACCCAATGGCGTGTGGTTAAACGGACAAAAAAAGAAAAAAAAAAAACATTGGGAGAGTGAATATGGTTGAAACAAAGGACATCATTATTTTTTTCGTAAATACTGTAATTCAATCAAAAATAAATTTTCAGATTCGTCCGCTTACGAGATGGAAAACAGATCATCCCTCTGGAATATTAGGAGATATTTGGAAATTATTTCTTAATATAACAAAAATTAAGTAATGACAAATTATATAATAATTAAGAATTATTTTTATACACCAACAAGAATATTCAATGTTTTTTTTAGTGGAAGAAATTATTTCAATCATTCATTTAATAGCGGATGTTATGATCAATTCACAAACTTATCCACTGGGATTGTTGAATTGTTAATGAACAATGAGATTCAAGTTGGACTTCATCCATATCCAATTATAAAGGAAGGCTTTGATTTTTCAAGATACCTCTATGAAGCAATGTAAGTTTTTTATTAGTATTATATAGTAAGTTTTATACTTATCTTTTTTTTTAAATTGAAAAAATTGACAAGAGCCTCTTGGCTGACATCTCTTGTCAATTTTCAAATCTGCGGGCAGCCATATTTCACATAGTCACCAAGTTATAATTTAATTAATTTGGCTAAATTAAAAAGGAAATCTTAAAATAAAAATAGGTCTATAACAAAAAAAAAAAACTTAAAAAAAATGCTTTATCTAAATTGAACTAAAAAAGAGGGAAATAATTTAATTGTTCTTGTTAAAATTGTTCAATATTTACAGTATGACAAAATAAAAGCATGGGTGCTTCGAAAGGATTCCCAGGCTGAGCGCCCCACGCTTTTATTTTAAGCCATAAATATTCAACAATTTTAACAAGAATTTAATTAAATTATTTCTTTCCCTCTTTTTAGTTCAATTTAGATAAAAGCATTTTTTTTTATTATAGCCTATTTTTTATACCTACATTTTTTAAAATTTATATATTTTTTTCTTGCAGGTTTATAATAGTAATTTCGAAACCAGATAGTTCACAATATCTCGATTGGTCGGATTTTGTTCGTCCGTTCTCTTCTGATCTCTGGCTCTCATTTTTTCTTATTTACCTCACAATCAGTGGATGTCTGGCATTTATAGCCCTCATTAGACGGAGAATAGGCATAGATAACGACCATCTGACACCTACAAGCAGCGTCTTTCAAGCTGGTGCTTGCTTCTCTTTGCAAGGTAATTAAGAAAGTTAGGTTTTTTCCCTCAAGAAGGTTTAATAAAATGTAATTAATATATAATAAAAAAGAATAATGCACCAAAAAGGGCAGAAACAGGGTGGGAAGAAGGGGGGGGAAAGGGGAGTAAGAGTAATCCCCCACCCCCCCAGAGATTTGAGAAAAATATTTTTTCTTTGAAATTAAATTTTATTTTTAATATAAAATTTTAAAACATTCTTCAAAACATTAAATAATTATCTCACAAATTTTCATTACCTAAATTGTAAATTATTCAAGATAAATATTAGACTACTTATTCTAAAATGTTTATATTATAGTTTTTTTTTTTTTTTTTTTTTTTATTTGGAAATTCCTATCGGGATCCCCAAGGCTAATAGATGACAAGGTTGTCTCATACGGCTCGGCCAATCAGAGCGAAGGCGGGAAATCGTCATCAAGAAGCCCAAATTTGAATTCTTATTTAACATATAGTATTTATCTCTCTCTGGCTTTTTACGATTTATATTTAAAAGTTGTTCATTTTAATTTTCTTTCATCATTTTTGATAGTTGAATATAAATTTTAAATTAAAATATTTAATTTTTCCTTTTACTTTCTCTTACCTATATAACAATATTATATAAGTATATATAAGTAGAAAGTATTTTTTCCGAATTGTCTTCATTTTTGTTTTACTTTCTATTATTTAATTAATATATTTTAAAAAAAATTATTATTTTCTCTAGTGCTGAAAAAAACATTAAATAATATTTCAAAAAAATAAAAATGGAACATATTTTAAATAAAATAAATAAATTTATTATGACCCACTTAGAGGCACCAGTCCCCGGAGGCTAGGTCCAACAAACACAATACAAATTTAAATATAATAACAAATATAACAAAACAAAAGGGAAAAAAATAGAAATGTATAGTAAACGTCGCATTAGACATCCCGACATTCGCCTTAAGTTGTTAAGGAAAACCTGGCCAAAAACCTTAACAAGGATAGTATGACCTCTCTACCTAAACTATTTCATAATAAATAAATATTAATAGAATAATACACAGGAAGAAAGGATGTCAGCCAAAAGGAGAGCCCCTATCGAATAAAAATCTCAATCCAGAAGGCGTTTCGGTTTTAATTAAATAAAGCCATCATCAGTTCTCAAGAGATTATTGTCTGTGCAAATGTTATATTTTTATATAATTTTGTGTATGTTTATATAAAACAACACTCTCTGCATCCCAACCTTGAGCCAATAATCTCTTGAGAACTGATGATGGCTTTATTTAATTAAAACCGAAACGCCTTCTGGATTGAGATCTTTATTCGATAGGGGCTGTCCTGTTTGGCTGACATCCTCTCTTCCAGTCTATTATTCTATTAATATTTATTTCTTATGAAATAGTTTTCTTCTTTTTTTTTTTTTAAGATTTTTTTCTTCCCTCGTCAGAAAGTTTTCTTTTCATTAAAGAAATTCTATTGGTAACTACTCTTTGAGAATTAAAAAATTTTATTCTAAGTAAAACTCTTAATTTAACGAATGATTTTTCTAAAGTTATAGGAATTTCTGGGCATTTTTTAAATACATATTTAGTTATTTTATTTACTATGTTTTTTTCTTTTTTTAAACTGCCTTTGTTATATTTTTTTTTCTTCATCTATTTTATCTTCTTCATCTTTTTCTGTCTGCGAAATATTTGTTTGTAGACTTGAAGTTTCAGAAACCTTCTTCATTAAATCTTCCAATATTCCTTTTTCTTCCTTTCTTTTATCTCGGGCCAATCGGGCTGATTCCTCAGGAATTGGTACATCACTTGGTTTTAAAAATAACGATGGAACAGCTGAAAAAATTGATATATTAATAATAAATAAGATATTACTAAAATAAAAAGTAAAATTAGAATCTCTGTGGACATGGGTATAGCCTATAGTGAAAAAAGCCTTGTATATATATATATATATATATATATATATAATATAAATAGAGTATTTTTTACCTACCTGTTGGCTTTAATCGAATTTTGGGAGGTAAATTCATAATTTTCGCTCGCATGTCTGCTTGAAAATCAGATTTTTGCACGTTGCAAATTCTTCCCGTTTTTGGATTTACACTATCTTTTCGATAACATCTTCTAATCCATTCTTTTCGTAGGTTATCATCTTTTGGAAATGAAAAAAAAAACAATAATTTTTCTTCTCCTTCCTTTTGTTTATAAAAATAATTTTTACAAATTGCAACTGAGCAAATTGTTCCAGGCATCTAAAAGAATGATTAGAATCAAATATATATTTTAAATAATTGATTTAGTATTTCATTAATTACCTTGAATCCATGTAAAGAAAGCGCCACAAACACACAAATGAAAAGTTGATTGAAAAAGATGAAAAAACAGCCTAAATCGAATATTTTGAAAAAGGTTATGATTAGAATCAAATATATATTTTTTTAACTATTTGATATAACATTCAATTAATTACCTCCAATATAAGCAAAAATGATAAAACAATGTCCAAATCGATTTATTAAAGCACGTGTAATGTTAAGAACAAAATATCAAATAGCTATATGCACTCAGAACGTTTGTCACTAGGGAATCT
>JAKCPI010007344.1:0-31597 GCA_023213315.1 Euborellia annulipes | reverse complement strand
CTATAAAGATTAAATAAATATCTCTTTAGGGTTAATTTTTCTTTTCATTAATAAAAATAATCAAAAAATATTTTCTCTTGAACGTTTTTATTTTTTTTTTTCTAAATAAGAAATATTAATAAGATTATTTTCATTTAATTAGGTCGTATAGACCCATCTATAGAAATGATAGTTTTATTAAAAATTATCTTTCATAGTTAACAAATGAAGTTACTCTTTCCAAATTTATTTTTTGCCGGGAGGCCTGGCAACGGAGAAGAGCAACAGTCATCACAATCGTTGCGATTAAGTGATGCCAAGCGCGGATTGGTGACCCCGAGCAATCATTGTGTGGTACGCCCCCCGGCAGCCATCTGTACTTGTATTTAAAAATTATTTAAATAAAGAAATAACCCCTAAATGGCCTCTGTAGCCGAAAAGGGTTAAAAAAAATTATTTTTTTCTTATTTTGAATATTTTTTCTTTACGACACAATAAAATCTTTTATTGAATATTTATTATTCTTTAAAAAATTTATTGCAATACTACAAAAGAAATAATATAAATACAATTAATTAACATTTGAATGCTGACAATACATCTATGAGATACCCACTTACTTTGTACTTTCTCTTACCTCTATAGAGATGTTAATATATAGAGAGAAAGTATTGGATTCATGTCAAAAACTCGATGTCGAGATTTTGACGGATATACACGTTTTGAGGATCCCTAAATCCAAAAAAGTGGTTTTCGCGACATGATCTGTGTGTGTCTGTCTGTGTGTGAACAAAATATCTCAAGAAGGAAAAGAGCTCGGAGATTGAGATTTTATATTTAAGTTAGGCACCCCCATGGGACATGACACGAAGCTTTTGAACAAAATCGGTCAAAAAGTACTAGTACTTTACTGATGAACTTTTTAAGTTTTTTTTCGATTTTCTCTAAATTCGCTCCAACGATTTTTTTTTAATTCAAAAATCAATCATTTTTTAGATGCTCGTTAAAATGTATATTCTCATTTTGCCATTGAAATCTTCTGAAGACCACTTTACTCTTGTATTTCATAGGGAAGATAGGAGAAATGGTTGCCCTGGTAACAAAATATAAATATTTTCTCATACTTATAAATTTTACATCTTGAATTCAAATGTTCCGTACAGTCGGGAACTAAGTATATGTATACACAAAAAATCTGATGTGACATGCACAGAACACAACTTTCGATTACCGAAGGTAAGAGCTGTGCGATAGTCACACCAGATTTTTAAAATGCAATTGGCTTTGTAAAAGAAAAGAAAATTACCTCTTACTGTATGTTTCCATGTTACTTCAATCACTCTTAGCGAAGAACAAGCTCTAAAATGATGGATTGAAGAAGAAAGAAAAGAAAGGGTTAGAGTGGTCGCAAATCGCAGGTCGCAGGTGGCGTTTTAGGAACGAACCCATGGTCACTTGGAAAGAGTCAAATTACTCTTCATCTTTTAGTAAGAGGGGTCAGCAACATTTGGCCAAAGAGAGAGAGGGACTCAAAGTCTAATCTATTTGCGTGTGCATTAGAGAGTTGGAGGGAAGGGAGGAATGTACAATGTACACATTTGGGATTGCCCTGGGTCACTAAAGTCACAAGTGATGTCTGTGTGTGTGTATTGGATGGAAATCTAAGGGTGCGGCAAAATCTACCCTCGAAAACATATCGATCGATCCTCTCGACTCACTCGCTAGCTCTATGCGAAAACACACCATGCGCGAACCATCACGCAGACAAATTTTTTATCATTTCTCTTTACAACTAAAACGTCTTATTTATAAATAAATAAAAAAATCAGTTAATTTCTATCATGAAAATTTTTGTTTGTTAAAAGAGAAATACTTATTATACCGAATTGTATTAATTTGATATAGAGATTAAAAGTAAAGGATTTATCAAAAATAATAAATACATTTTGTTCAGGATGTAATGTTAGTGATGAGGAGCAGGGCCGTAACTCGCTTTTTTAGGGCCCCTATATTTTTTGGGAAAAAGTAATTATAGTTCAAATAGATATCATATAAAAAATTTATTGTACACAAAAATATATTACATTATTTATATGATAAGAATATTTAATTTTCATTCAATTGTCCTCTTCTTTATGCAGTGGCGTAACGAACATCCCCGCAAACCCCCGATGCGGGGGGCACAGTCAAGTCTATCAGAAAAATTTAAAATGTTTCTTTTTCCGATATCAGAGATCATGAAAAAGTTTTTTAGATGCTCTTTAAAATGTATATTCTCATTTTGCCATTAAATTCTTCTGAAGACCACTTTACTCCTGTACTCCATAGAAAAAGATAGGAGAAATGGTTGCCATGGTAACAAAATATAAATATTTTCCCATACTTATAAATTTTACATCTTGAAATTCGAATGTGCCGTACTGTCGGAAACTAAACACATATCGACACAAAAAATCTGGTGTGACAAGCACAGTACACAACTTTCGATTACCGAAGGTAAGAGAAAGTTGTGTGCTGTGCGCTAGTCACACCAGATTTTTTCCTATTATTTTATTTTACCGCGCTGCAGTAAATTCTAATATATATTAGAATATAAATTCTAATATATTTTTAAAGAAAAAATTCTGGCTGCATTTTTCTTCTAACTTTCATTCCTGTTGTAAATTCTAATTTGAAAGTTTAAACCCCTGTAGATTCCAAACGGCTAATCAGATTAGACTAAATGGGATGTCGATTTGTGCAGGAAGAAAAACTCTAATAGAATAAATAAAAAAAATCCCGAGTAATTAACTCCAAAATTAGTTTTTTTTCTCGAAAAACTTCATTTTTTAGGCAAAAAAATATCGAAAAATAGCCCTACTTGTGCAACGCATAGATACTTGACCATAAAAGCTACATTAAAGGCATAGGCGCCGGAACTGGGGGGGGGCAGGGTACATTGCCCCCCTGGCATCCTACAGGGGGGGGCAGAGGGGGGCAAAATTTCTTCTTTTATTTCATTTATTATTAAAAATGATATATTTTTACTTTTGAAAAATAAAATCTTCTAAATTAAAAGAGTAAGAAATTCATTTTTTTTTCAAATTTCTTCCAAAAATTTTTGAAAAATCACTACCAAATTTTTTAAAATTTTAATTTTATTAAAATTGTGATTTTATTTAAAATTTTTAAAGTTTTATAGTAGATTTGTTTTTTGTTTTATACTATTTGAACATATTAAATTATTTTAATTTTCTAAAAAAAAATTTTTTGCCCCCCCCCCTGATTCAAATTCGTTCCGGCGCCCCTGATTAAAGGTGCGATCACACCGGGACCTGACTTGTGTTTACTGACTGGAGTACTAACCGAATCCGAATTGAGGGGGGGTCACACACTAAAACTTGACTGGAGTGACGTAATCTTACTTCTCTGATATTTGGTATATAAGTATGTCGAAGGATAAACAATGCTTTTTACTTGAATGATACTATTTTCCTTCCCAGCAATTTATTTCTAAATAAACTTAATAAAACTAATTATCGTTATATCAAGAAATATTTTTACTAAATTTTAAGTAAAAATATTTCTTAATTGACTATTTAAAAATAATATCTTATTAATTTAAAAAAATCTGTAATCTATTTGTTTTGACTTAACATATTTTCCTGCAATTTTTAATAAAAAATAGAAGTTATCTCAAAATTATTATTTATTTGTATTATTATTACTTAAATAAAGCCTTATATTTCCAAAAATGTCTTTATTAAGGAACCGATCAAACAGCTGATTGAAAAAGTCGGCCATGTTGGCTTCTCAGCCAGCCGGAGTCAGGTCCCGATCCAACAAAATTGGTTAGCCACCAGAGTCCGTATCGTGACGTAGCTCCGCTCAACTCCGTTTCGGCAGCAGTGTGTGCACCTCCATAGAAATACATAGGTTGGGTCCGCCACCGGACTCAACTCAAGTCAAGTCAGGTTCCGGTGTGATCGCACCTTAAATCTAAATATAGTTTTAGAAAGAGTGGTTTTTAATCTCTAAATTGATTTTATTTTGATTTTAAAGTTCTAATAAAAAAAGAACTAATCCCACTATCGGCTCTTAAAAGATCGTTCAATTTAAATTTGGTTTGAAATTGTTCTTGAACTCAACCGATCGAATTAAAGTGTTGAGAAATAAATTCCCTCTTTTGATGTTGTTGTTGTTGTTATTGTGTTCTTCACAACAGATTGGTTCCCAACAACAACAAAATCCCAATCACTTGTATTTGTTATTTACATGTAAATGGATCAAGAGAAAGAGAGCGAGATCCCTCCAGATTTTATTTTGAATTCGGGATGGGTGAGTGAGTTACCCTTAAAATGCACTCGATTAATTCCCGAAAAACAAAAAAAATAAAACAAAACGGAGAGAGTAGATTTTGTTCTTTAAATGAATAATAACAAATTTAGTTTCTTTGCAAGAAGTAAATAAACATCTGTTGTTGTTGTTGTTGTTTATTTTATATACAAAAGAATCCCGTATATTGCGCTAATTATACTCATAAATTTCTTAAACTAGATTTTTTTTTGCTTAAGGGAGAATTAATGCCATTTCTACCAAGACTCTTCAGGAGGCAAGCTGTTCGCATGTTTTCGCCGTTTAGATGGCGTTAGGGGTCTTAAAAATTTAGCCAAGAACCCCAACTATTACGAAAATTTGTAGACAGATGGCAGGATGGTAGGGCTATATTAAATCTCATGTATTTGTATGATTTTCGTTGATCTTTTATATTTCATTTATAACAGCATAAAAATATATAATATAGCTTCTAAGTGATCTGATAATGCCGCTGTTAGACTAGCCTGCCATCTTTTGCAAGAGTGCTCAACTATTTGACCGTTAATTTTAAAATAAATACGAGATTTATTTTTGACTTCGTCACTACTTTATTTACTTATTAAAGGTTAGATATTAATAATTTTTTACATTTTTACATTTAAAAAAAATTTACAATTTTCATAATAGATTTTATAATCTCTTATAGGGGCGGTTAATCAGGAAACCGAAAGGAACTTTGCAGCCAGGAGAAATTGTATATGATTACAGTAAACATTAAAATACCTAAGATCGTGCATTGTTGACAATTATTTGTAAGTGCATCTAATATTGCTAAAATTTTTGTATATGATTTTTGTAAATTAATTTTAATTTTTTCTAAATAAATGTTATGATCATAGGCCCTGATGAAGGTCGTGATAGACGACCGAAACGTCGGCAAGTAAAAATTAAATAAAAAGATTTTTATATTTAATCTCCTGGCTGCAAAGTTCCTTTCGGTTTCCTGATTTCATAATAGAGTTTTTTTTTTTCATTTTCTAAACAAATATTGTTAAATTAGACACGCATTAGTGTGTCAAGCGCCAGCTACCGAGTTTTGGGAAAATTAACATTAAAGTTTTTTGTTTTCATTGGATTATAATATAATTACGATTAAATTTTAATCGTAAATAAAAAAAAATCTCACATCGTTTTTACATCCATATTCTCTCTTATTTTCTATAAATAAAAGCATTCTATTATGGAAAATGCATCATTAAAAAAAAAAAAAACGCATAAAAAATATGCCTCAGTAGTGTGGGACTAAAGACTAAAGATTCAATGTGCCCTAAACGCCTTAATATCTGTCCCAAGTAAAGTAAATGAGGAATTGAACCTGTAAAAATGAAAATGGCGACCGATCTATCCTATATTAAATTAAAATCGTCATTTTTTTTTTGACAACACCCTTTGATGGCCACATCAGATTTTCTTTTCCCATGAACGAATTCTTTTTCTTTTTCCTAGATAATAAAGAATAAAACTCTTGGCATCACACGTATAATTCACGACTTGGTTTTTGTTTTCACGATATGTGTGTGTGCTCTGTGCCAAAATCACCCTTGGCGGCGGCCCGAAACAACTCAGAGGTGTAATATTGATGACTGATGATCGAGAAATCTCAGTCGAAGGAAAGAAAAAAACTTTTGGAAGAAAAAGAGAAATGTCAGAGAGAGAAGTTAAAGAAGTTGGCTTGGCTTGAGATCAACAGACATGTCCAGAAAGAGTGGGAGAGAACTATTTCAAGTATTTTCATTTAATTCTACATATGGATAACAACGGGTTGTAACCTGACAATATTTATTTTTTCTTTAATTTAAAAAAAAGGAAGAAAATGCTTTTATTTAAATTGAACTAAATAGAGAGAAATAATTTAATTTAATTGTTCTTGTTGAAATTGTTGAATATTTATGACTTAAAATAAAAGCGTGGGGCACACATTGATAGCTTAAGGAATTGTATATTCTTAGAGCCTTGGAATCACTTCGAAGCGCCCCACGCTTTTATTTTAAGTCATAAATATTCAACAATTTCAACAAGAGCAATTAAATCTCTGTTTAGTTCAATTTAAATAAAAGCATTTTTTTTTAAGTTTTTTTATTATATTTTTATTTTAAACTTTTTAGTCTTTTTTTTTTATTATAGATAGAGTATTAAAAAAATCTAGTGTAACTGGTCGCACAGCTCATACCTTCGGTATTCGATAGACAAGGGCGTCCGCAGGATTTTTTGCAGGGGGGGGCAAGGATTTTTTGCAGGGGGGGCAAGTCACTTCCAGATAAGTTAAAAAAACGTATTTTGATATTAATAATGTTATACATCTCTTAGTATTTAAAGCTTTCTCACCGCGGCAAGGTGGATGTTTACTGTGAAAGGTTTTTTTTTGTATTTTTTTTTTGTTTTATACATTTTTTTTGTATCATTTTAATTTTCCAGGGGGGGCAAGTGCCTGGTTGCCCCCCCCCCCCTGCGGACGCCCATGTCGATAGATGTGTGCTTGTCACACCAGATTTTTTTGTGTCGAGATATATTTAATTTCCGACAGTACGGTACATTTTTTTTTTTTTTTTCTCATTCACACTCACACACATTCACACAGTCTTTTCGGCAACTTAGGCCATATAAGACTTTGACGATAACCGTTGTAGAGAAAATATCTATTGTGGGTTGAGGCATTTCTATTTAAGCCATCTGGTATCCAAATGGCTTAAATAAAATCATCGGACTGCCTGGGTCCGAACCCGCGACGTTTGGTATAGGAGGTAGGCACGCTACTTACTACGCCAAACCCGGGGGCTACGGTACATTTGAATTTATAAACCATTTGTTTATTTATTTCCCAACAATCATCAGGCACTTAATTTAAAATTAATAGAATTAATTGCCCACGGGGCTTGGAGTAGTTGGTAGCGTGTCTACCTTCTATACCGAACGTCGCGGGTTCGGACCCCAGGCAGTCCGATGATTTTATTTAAGGCATTTGGATACCAAATGACTTAAATAAAAATGCCTGGACCCCAATATGTATAATACTCATTAACGGATATCGTTTAAAGTCTTAAATGGCCTAAGTTGCCGAAAAAACTGTGTGAATGAGTATGTGAATGTTTAAAAAAAAAAAAAAAAAAATAGAATTAATTATTGTAAGAGTAAAAGTTTTTTTTTTTTATTTTTGGACTTGGAATGATGTTTCGTAATTGTCTATCTCTTCGACATTTTAATCATAATATACCGAATGTGTCCTTTTTAAATGCATAGATATTTATTTAAAATTTTATTCTTTTTATTTATTAAATACAATAAAAGACTTAATGAGAGAAATCATTGTGTAAAATATAAATAATCAAAGATATACCTATATATGTAAATTAAATTTTCAAAGATATAGACCTATATAATATATAAATTTTTCTCTAGACAATTCAAATAAATTAATTTTTAGCGAGGCGAATAGCTGAATGAATATGTAGTAGAAAATAAAAGGCCGAGCAGCTAGGTTTATTTCTTTATTTAAGAAAGCACAGCGACGTTTCGGTCGACTATGCAACCATCTTCATGGCTAGAGTTCAGTCATTAGAAAAACCTCTCAAGTTCTTTGACAGACATTTTAAGATCTATCATATATAATGCATTCAGCGCCAAGTCAAATTAATTTTTGTCGCATGAGACGGGATCTGAACCCTCGACGCACTGAGCTATGGCCCAAGCAAGGGCTTATATTTTTTCCAAATATATTAAGTTGTAAGATAAAATTGTAAATGTCAAATGTTCTTCAGCAGTTTATTTGAACAAATCTCACTTGATGAGAGAAATCTTTAAATAATAATAAAAATATTTCTAATAATAAGTTCAGAAGTCAGAGAAGGTCAATTTTTTTTTTATCATATTGATTTAAAAGAAACGTAACGTAGCGTAAACAGTTGTAGAGCAGATGGGACGATAAAAACGGTGAAATTTCGCGATGGGAGAAAACAAATTGGACCCTTGTTAGGCATATGGCAGATAATAATCACTAATTCCAACATAAATTCATCTATATTTATTCATAGATCAAGATATTTTAGTTAATATTAAATAAAAAAAAAAAAAAAACTTTTTAATGTCTTTTTTATTGAACAACTAAAGTTCATTCACCTCATAAAATAAATGAAGTACGTAAAAAAAAAAAAAATCTCTAGAATTAATTTCCCATATTCCCTAACATTTAGATTAAGGGGGAAACAAAAAGAAAAAAAAAATCGTGCTACTTTGGAAGAATATTTGCAGAGTGGGTCATTATGCAAATTCCATCACTGTGTGTGTGTGTGTGTGTTACCCTCACACATACATACATACAGAGAGAGTGACAAAGTTGGAGAGTGGCAAATGCGGATTTGGAATATGAGCCTTTTCTTCTTTCCTTTTCTGACCATAAAATTTGGGTCAATTTATATGATCGGATCATATGTTACAGATGAGGGGGGTTCGCAGGAAAAACGATGATGCTTTCGTATGCTCCAGCTCTGCGCATCATCCTCCCAAGAGGCCATTTTCTTTCTCGCTCCATCTCTCTTATTTAGGATATTATATTGTTTAGAGCAAGGGATACCGGGAACGTTCCTGGAATACCAGATGAAATTCCCTTTCTCTAGCGACGACGAAGCACCTGGTCGCGTGCGAGTCATCATTATTCATCATTGCTCAATGGAGATTAGTCCCCCCTACTCACCCCCAAACAAATACCTCTTGGAGAGATAATAGCTAGGAGATAACATCCCTCTCAAAAGAGATTTCTGTTTCCGAGAATAATTATTTTATTTTAGTATGTATTTCTATTTTGATTAAAAGATAACTATGGAATTATTTTTTATTTTTGAAAGTGGAAATAACATTAATCGCATTGGCGTAACTAGGGGGTCCCCCCTCAGAAGGCTCGTGCCCCCCCCCCAGCCAAATCCCCTAGTTACGCCCATAATTAATCTTAGAATAATACATTTAAATTATTTTTGTGAAAATTATGCCCTAAATATATTTTATAATTTTTACTTTCTCTTACCTATGTATATATGTAATATATATATAGAGAGAAAGTATTGGATTCATGTCAAAAATTCGATGTCGAGATTTTGATGGATCTTCACGTTTTGAGGTCCCCTGAATCCAAAAAAGTGGTTTTCGCGACATGGTCTGTCTGTGGGTGGGTGGGTGGGTGTGTGTGTCTGTGTTCACTTTTAAGCATGAAGGAATTGAGCTACGAGGTTGAAATTCTATATTTAACTTAAACACCCCCCGGGACCGGAAAAATAAGCTTTTAATCAAAATCGGCCAAAGATTACTAGTACTTTACTGATGTACTTTTTCAGTTTTTTTCGATTTTCTCAAAATTTGCTCCAACGATTTTTTTTTTAAATTCAAAAATCAATTATTTTTTAGATGCTCTTTCAAATCTATATTCTCATTTTGCGATTGAAATCTTCTGAAGACCACTTTACTCTTGTATTTCATAGGGAAGATAGGAGAAATGGTTGCCATGGTAACAAAATATAAATATTTTCCCATACTTATAAATTTTACATCTGAATTCAAATGTTCCGTACTGTCGGGAACTAAATATATGTCGACACAAAAAATCTGGTGTGACAAGCACAGAACACAACTTTCGATTACCGAAGGTAAGAGAAAGTTGTGTGCTGTGCGCCAGTCACACCAGATTTTTGTTATTTTCTTCAGAAAAATAAAATTATTATATTAGAATTTTAAGATTTGGGTAGAGATAAATAATAAAAATCTTACCTAATAAGAAACCAGACAAAAATTTAATCAATTTTTATCTAATTTTTTAATTTCGAACGCCGACGTTTCGGACACAAATCGGGCCCTTCCTCAGGACAATAGGTAATTAAAAGTACCCCATCCGAACTACGGATTGTCATGAGGAAGGACGCAATTTGCATCCGAAACGTCGGCGTACGAAATTAAAAATTAGATAAAAATTGATTACATTTTTGTATTTATGACTTAAAACAAAATCGTGGGGCTCTTCGAAGTGATTCCGAGGCTCTAAGAATATACAATTTCTTAAGCTATCAATGTGCGCCCCATGCTTTTATTTTTTTTTTTTTTAAGTTTTTTTTATTATATTTTTATTATAAACTTTTTAGTCATTTTTATTATCGATAGGGTATTAAAAAAAAAAAGAAGATAGGAAGCGTGAGGTATCAAATAAAGTACCACATTAGTTTGTTTTATTTTGGTAAAAAGCTACTGACAATTTTCGGCATCAAAATTGACCCTTAAGTATTAAATTTCCCACCTCTAGCTCATCGGAAAGTGTGCAAGTTAAATAAAAGCATTTAATTAATAAAATACTCTTATAAACCTCCTCATTTTGCCCGGCTAAAAGAGATCTAAGGCTCCACGGCTTTAATCCGCTCTTAGATTGGAGATTAAATTCCAACTCCTCTCTAAACCTCGAATTAGAGCAACTAAAAAATAGGTGATTTAAACACCCCCATCGCATTCACATTCACCCCCCAGGTGATAAAAAATACCATTGAACTAGTTTTGCAAGTGAAGCGAGTGAAAAGCTTCTTCTTGATTTTCCAAAGTAAATAACATTATTGTCTTGGTAAATATATAAAGGGAGAAGGAGTTTTAGCCCCGCCATTTCCATACTTGCCCAAGGCAATACGCCTTGCATCGAAATTTAACTAAAGAGAAAGAGAGATAGAGATAGAGACTATCATCTAAGACAGAGACCAAGAACGTGTTCAATCCCTTCATGATAATAGTAGATATAGCCTCGACATGTTAATTCGAAGCAATTGAGAAAAGCAAATACGTACTATGGCCTTTTAGATCCAAATTTTAAATGATCTAAAGGCAAAAAGATTAACTTTTATTTATACTTTATAAAAAAACTGATCGCACAGCACTTCTCTTATCTTTGGTAAGAGAAAGTTGTGTTCTGTGCATGTCACATCAGATTTTTTTGTGTCGATATATATTTAGTTTTTCCGATATATTAGATAAAGTAAAATTTATAAACATGTGAAAATATTTATATTTTATTACCATGGCATCCATTTCGCATATCTTTCCAATGAAGTACAAGACTAAAGTGTGCTTCAAAAGATTTCAAAAGCAAAATGAGAATAGGCCTATATGGGGCGCTTTGAAGTGATTCCCAGGCTCTAAGAATATACAATTCCTTAAGTTATCAATGTGCGCCCCACACTTTTATTTTAAGTCTTAAATATTCAACAATTAAATTATTTCTCTCTTTTTATTTCAATTTAAATAAAAGCATTTTTTTTTAAAGTTTTTTTTAATTAGGCCTATATTTATTTTATTATGAAAAATAAAATTGTAATTTTACGAATTTTACACGTAAATAATAATTTTTTTTTTTTTGTAATGGGTGCAAAAGGGAACGTACAAGTATTACGTAACGCAATTTTTGAAGACTTTTGACCCCTCCCTCCCCCCATGTAACGCGCCGTAACATTTTTCTGGACTCCCCCCCCTAGTCGTTACGTAACGCTCAAGTGGCCATTTTTATCTAAAAGTCACAATTATGTTGCGCAAAGTATCGGAAAGTCGCTAAAATACCAGTTACGTAACGCGTTGTTCAACCTCCCCCCCCCTTGTAACGCATGGTAACGTTTTACGAGATCCCCCTCCCCCCCCAAATTGCGTTACGTAATAATTGTACGCTTCCTAAAGTCCGAAGACCTATAATGACCAGTAGTCATATGCAGCCAGGAAGAAAATAAAAACAAAAGGAGCATAAAAAAAAATATTATTGACAAATCCCGGTTTGATCACATGTGCACTTGCACTATGTGTACTACTTATACGCTCTATTTAAATCTAAGGGCCAGATTGGTGCCCGGGTTCTTCGCGCTGGGGACGCGGGGCTCACTATTCCGAACCATCGCACAGTGGTCTAGATTGAAAAAAGTTGGCCAAAAGTCGAAAAAAATAATAGTCACAGAATAACTTCAGTCCCATATAATCTTGTAGAGGGATAGTTGGTGCATGTAAATCCAAAAGGAAAGTGAGATATCTTTTATAGTTCAGGCGCTACATGAGGTCAAAGTTAGCGTTTTCGGCAGCGCGCGAGCGACGCGCAGAGGCTCTGAAATATCAATGTTTGTTTAAATGCATATAACTCTTTACTCGAGTGTCCTTTTTCAATTCTGTTTGAAGGAGGGTGTTAAGGAAAGTATGGAGAATATTTACTGATACATCTTTTTCATTAATTTATGCTCCTCTTTTTTAGAAATCATGTCAAAGTTGCGTTTTCATAATGGATTTTTTTTTGTAAAAACTTTTTCCTTAAAATAGCAAAAAAGTTATGAACCCAGCGGGGCCCACGAAACTGAGATATAGAATATATAGTTTAAGATGTCTTGTAATAGAATCTGCAAAAAAAATCCTGCCCCAACTTGCCCCCTAATTTTGGAGGTTAAAAATAAGCGACGAGAGAGCTTTTTTTTATATTTACCCTATATGCCGTATCTTATTTCAAATTTTTGAAATATTATTGTGTAGAAATATAATTTTTATTATTTTTTAGTTAAATAAAAGCTTATTATATGAGAAAAATATTTTTATTTTAAAGTTAGATAGCATTATGTCTATTTTTGAGCCGCGGCAGGCAGACTCTTTTGTTAGTCTACGAGCTTTTTTTTTTTTAATATTTTTATATAGGGTGTCTTATTGCAAAGTATTATTATATTTTTGAAATATTATTGTGAATAAATATAATTTTTCTTATTTCAATTAAATAAAAGTTATAATATATATTTTTAAAAATAAATATCATCATGGCGGAAAAGCGTATTGATAAAATAATCTTACTCGTCGAGAACTGTTTGAGATTATACTAAACGATGTGAACTAGGTCTTGAACACGTTTCTTAAATGTTTGGACCAACATTTTGCATAATTTTATATACCTAACAATTTTTGACGAGTGATCCGCCATATATGATACGCCACTACAATTTATTAAATTATATAAATATTATAAAATTTGTAATCAGCGACATCGAAAACGCTTATATACCAATTTTCAATCAAATCTAAAACTTTTTTCTATTTTTGGCCAACTTTTTTCATTCTAGACCACTGTGCATCGTACGGCCTCTTACGCTGGATCTTTTAGGATTTCGGGCTCCAAGTTCTGGAATTCCCTGCCTTCTCGTATAAGGTCGGCTGGGAGTGTTCCGGTTTTTAAGAGACGCCTCCACGAGCGCATGTTGTCGATTTTGTGAATATTTGGGATTTCTTTGTTTGCACCTAATCTCCACTGATGAAATTTTGTTTGGTTGTTTTATTTTATTTTTCTAATGTATGTATATTTTCTGTCTTTTGTTTTGATAATTAATTGGGCGGAGAGTTGAGTATGTAACATCAAATGTATTTTTTTTCCATGGCTCATAAGAGTACAAATTTACTCAGAGCCCAATAAAACATATTCTATTCTATTCTATTCTATTCTATAATTCCCAATAACTGAAGATGGCCAAATAAATTCAGGCCGAAACGTCTTATCCTGGGAGTTTTATTGAATCTAGATAATTCCAATTTGGCTGATATCTCCAATTCTCCATTATAATTACATCACAGAAATTAAAGACTATAAAAATTGCTCAAAATAAAATTCAATAGTAAATAGACCAATAAAAAGTTAAATATGGACCCTCTTGAATTTGAGAATAATGTAAAAGAATTATATTCTCGAGTCGTCTCCTCCCCCCTTTTCTCTTCTTTTCCTTGGAATTATTGTCATTTGTTATAACAAAAAAAAAGGATGAGATTTATGATAATCTCTTCTTTTCCAATTTCTATGCATTGTGAATATCTCCCTCTCTCCTTAGAAAAAATAAAGTACTTCCCCTTCCACTATTCTACTATTTGATATGTGAAGTAGTTTTGGATTTTGACCTTCCGATTGGATTCGATCGATGGAGAGTAGAGAGAAAGTAAAAATCCCTAGGGAGAGGAAGGAGACCCTCCTTGCAGGGCGGAATTCGATTTCAATCAAATTGGCTTTATCAAATTAAGTTTGTAAAATTCTAATTATAATAGAGTATAAAAAAACTTAGCTGGAGCCGCAATATGACATTTTCTTAATATTGAGGAAGGATATAAATGCAGGCAGCCAAGAAATAAAACGCTCTCGATTCCCTTTGAATGTCCAGACGTTTCGGGCAAAATTTATTCGCCCATCCTCAGTGAACTATTCTAGTGGGAGAGAGTAAAGTCTCCTTTGGTATACATAGTTGTTGTTAGGTCCTACTACGTATTCTATTTAATGTAACAATATGATGATAAATGAGTTTTTTGTTGTTAAAATTTTTTTTTTGCTATTTTCATAGTCAAGATACAATCAAGTAATGTGACACATTACTAGAATAGTTCACTGAGGATGGGCGAATAAATTTTGCCCGAAACGTCTGGACATTCAAAGGGAATCGAGAGCGTTTTTATTTCTTGGCTGCCTGCATTTATATCCTTCCTCAATACATTTCCAGCCATTAAACATTATTATTTTCTTAATATTTAATTCGAGTATAAATTTAATATTTGAAAGAACTGGAGAATAAAAACCAGCAATTGATGGACCCTCTCACATCATCTTTAATTGGCAAATATTTCGACTGGCATCGGGCCCTCCACCAAATCATTTGTTTGCACTGATGATGACTAGGCGTAATGCCAGTCGAAATATTTGCCAATTAAAGATGATGTGAGAGGGTCCATCAATGCTGGTTTTATTCTCCAGTCCTTCCTATACATCTTATCCAGCGAAAATCTTCCAATTGCAATTTAATATTTGAGTCGGCCATTTCCAAAAGTGTCTAGTTGCATCGGGAACAAATTTTCGGGAAACGAGAAAAAACTGTATTTTATTAAACTCAAGAGTTATGACTGTTATATTTATAAAATCGGAAAATAAAATAGAAACACAATTTACAAGGTCTTAGGACCGTATTATTTTCTATATACCAGTAATAAACTGTTTTAATATTCAAATAGGCAGTTTTGGAAAAGTTCTTTGTAATTAGCGAAAAAAAATTCCATAAAAGTAGCAGGTTAGCCAATAATAACCATTATTTTTGGAAATGACTTCATGTATGTCGCCATCTTAGATGTTAGCAAGCAAGTAGTTTTGGAACAGTTTGCAACAAGACAGTTTGTGAAATGGAATGAAATGCAACTAGGCCCGGTTTGAATTTGTACTCAATTTTCAGTATTTGTTTTAAATAGGAAGCCGAAGGAACTTTGCAGTCGAGGAGCAGTGGCGTCATTTGGGGGGGGGGGAAGGCGGGGGGTAATTCCCCCCCCCCCCCCAAGGGCTCTGACTTTTATAAAATTTTATATTACAGTATTAATAGATAAAATCTTTTCAAAATATATCTACGAGTATATAAACTGTAGAGAATTAAACAACTAATTAAATAAAATATCTTTTGGCTCAATTTGAGTACATATTTGTAAGTAAATTTTAAGAAAAAAAATGTTTGCCCCCCCCCCCCCCCCCCCCCAAGAAAAAGATTTGTCCCTCTCAAGAAAAAGTTGAAATGACGCCACTGGCCAGGAGATTAAATAAAAAAATCTTTTATTTAACTTTTTACTTGCCGACGTTTCGGTCGTCTATCACGACCTTCATCAGTGCTTGGTGACAATATTTGCCTTGATGAAGGTCATGATAGACGACCGAAACGTCGGCAAGTAAAGTGTTAAAAAAAGCACAGAACACAAATTTCGATTACCAAAGGTAAGAGAAAGTTGTGCTGTGACTCCAGTCACACCAGATTTTTTTCAAATTATTGACAATAATTGGTATCCAAAGTAATTTAGAAAAATTTTCATCATCTTTTAAACAATTGTTTTTTAAAACGCCGCAAATAAGAAAAGAACACTTTTTTTATTTCTATCCCGTACTTCTTGCACCTCCAAAGTATCTACTTGATGGCTGATTTGTCCAAAATTGTGTAATTCTTTTTAAAATTCGAAATTTTGAATCGAATGCATAACATACAGAAAATGCACTTCACTTTTTTTAATTGACCTTGATGACTCTGATAACATAAAAAAATACGAAAATTATTTATTTTTTTCTTTCCAAAATCAATTTTTCAAATATTTTTTTTTTCTTCAACACACAAACGCTTCAATTACTAATTTTATTTACGAAAAATAAGAAGGAAAGAGAGAAGGAGGAAGTTAAGTCTGTTGCAGCACGAGCTAGAAAGGATGATGGATGTTTCACAAACGAACGAACTTAAGACTCTGAATCCCCTCTCCTTTCTCTTTTTATTTTCTATATAATGTAAGATGATTGATTTTTTATTAATGTATATAATATATATATCGTATATTTTTTTAAAGAAGAGAAGAAGGAAAAGAGATTGAGATTTAACACTAGAATATTTCTCAAAGCTGATTTATTTATTTATTATATTAAATAAACAGTAAAGATGAGAATAACATGCTCCTTTACGACTAAAAAAACGATCATCTGAATAAATAAACATTACTTTTTATTTTAAAATCAATTTCAGCTACTCAAAGTCATTTTGACTTTTTTTACTTGTTAGTCGACATACTAGTAAATAAGAACTAGAGTATAGCCCAAAGAAATAAGAAATGAGAGCAAAGAACAAGAAGTTTGTTCTTGTCAATTCAACATAGAACAGTAGGTGGGGAGTTTAAACCTCTCAGTCAGTAGAATCGTCTCAAGGAGTCTTCGAAACTTTTTAAATATTATTAAAGTCCTTAAAAAATTCGTCCACTCAAATAGAGTGGGGGAAAATTTTGGTTATGCCCTAAATAAAAAAAATAGGAGGTGATGGAACCAAGGATCGCTCCTAAATACACCCAAAGTACAAATTTTTTTTTTTTTACTTTGTCTTATTTATGTATATATGCATATATGCAATAGGCCTATATATATAGAGAGAGAAAGTATTGGGCTCATGTCAAAAGTTCGATGTCGAGATTTTGATGGATATACACGTTTTGAGTTCCCCTGAATCCAAAAAAGTGGTTTTCGCGACATGGTCTGTCTGTCTATCTGTTGCCATTTTGTTCTTGAAATCTTTTTTTTTTCTCATTCACACACACAGGCACAGTCTTTTCGGCAACTTAGGCCATTTAAGACTTTAAACAATACTCGTATGTTTAATATATCTATTGGAGGTCCAGACATTCTTATTTAAGCCATTTGGTATCCAAATGGTATCCGAGGTTAGCACGCTAACCCCTGCACCAAGCCCCGAGGGCTTGAAAACTTCTGAAAACCACTTTACTCTTGTACTTCATAGGAAAGATAGGAGAAATGGTTGCCATGGTAACAGAATATAAATATTTTTCTGATTATAAATTTTACATCTTGAATTCAACTGTCGAAGCCCTCAGAGCTTGGCGTAGTTGGTAGCGTGGCTGTCTTGTATGCCAAGGGTCGAGGGTTCGGACCTCAGGCAGTCCGATGATTTTATTTAAGCCATTTGGATACCAAATGGCTTAAATAGAAATGCCTGGACCCCCAATAGATATTATAAATAATTACGGTTATCGTCAAAGTCTTAAATGGCCTAAGTTGCCGAAAAGACAGTGTGTGAGTGTGAATGAGAAAAAAGTGTGAGTGTTCAAAAAAAAACTAAATACAGTAGAACCTCGATAAGTTAAAGTTCAAGGGAATCGGTTAGAAATTTGAGTTATCGAGTTTTTTACTTATCGAGAGTTGAAGTTAGAGAGGTTATTGAATATAATTTTTAACGTACCGAGGTTTATTGACTTTGGGCACGTGAGTGAAAAAGGAATTTCGTTTGATCTATTTGTTTATTTAGAATAGTTTAGTTAAATATAAATTAAATTAATAGATTTATTTATTTACAAAAAAATCAGTAATTTTTTTCTGCTTCATGTATTTTTGATTTTCCGCATCAACTATTTTTTCGATGATATGTAAAGAAATACTTTAAGTTATAGAGGTCACCAAAATATTATTTTAAGTTATCGAGGGCTATGCTCAAAATATTTGTTTAAGTTACAGAGGTTTTGTTATTTAAGTAATAGAGGTTTTACGCTGTCAAGGGAAGGAAATTGAAAAAATTTTTCAAGTTACGGAGCTTTTGAACTTAGTGAGGTTTAACTTATCGAGGTTCTACTGTATATCTCAACACAAAAAATCTGGTGTGCGACCAGTCACACCACATTTTTAAATGATATCTTCTAGCAGTTAAAATAAGAAAAAAATATTTTTTTTATTATTATTAATAAAAAGAGACAGCGGAATTGAGGCATAATTATGTTTTATAATAATAAAATAAAAAGTTTAAGAGAGGGAAATGTTAACGTGGATTATATTGATTAGACAAACATGTGTTTGTGTAGGGTAAATGTGCCCTAAAGGGTCAAGTCAAGAAATAACGTTCGTTGCTATATTTAGCCAAGAAGGAACGATTGATTTGTGTGTGATGAATTGTGAATGAATGGAGCCAGCCCTTTAAAGGTCTTTTTTAAATATAGTTGCTTGAGGGGCGGGAGGGGAAAGAGAAGAAATCATTTGGTCAAGTGCTTGTTTACCTGATCTGACCTATATATTAATAAAAGAAAATAAAATTCCATTACGTTGAGCAAATATTTTTTTAATATAAATAGCCTATTTTTTTTAATATTTCACAAACGTGTAGTCTATATATTTGAGGTCGAGGCCAGGCATTCTTTGGTATCCAAATGGCTTAAGTAAAATCATCGGACTGCCTAGGGGCCCCGAGGGCCCAATCCTAGTTATAATAATGAATAATTCTATAAAATTAAATTATTCTAAACTGATTCGGGAATTTGAAATTTGAAATTCCAACTCGATTAAACTGTAACTAATTATTATTAATATTATTTTAATGAAATCTCAATTTTTTTTTGTCATTGCTATAATGAATTTTTTTTTTTACATCACACTTTTTCACATTCACACTCACATTCATACAGTCTTTTCGGCAACTCAGGCCATTTACGACTTTTAACGATTCTCAGTATGTTTAATAATATCTATTGGGGGGCCAGGCATTTTTATTTAAGTCATTTGGTAACCAAATGCCTTAAATAAAATCATCGGACTGCCTGGGGTCCAAACCCGCGACTTTCGGTGTAGAAGGTAGGCACGCTACCAACTACTTCAAGCCCCGTGGGCATAATGAATATTAAATAATAAATAGCCCTAAATGACCTCAGTAGCCTAGGGAAGGAAAATTAAAAAAAAAAATCTATCACATGAAAGTCGCACCATAAATCTGTCCTTGTCTTTTTGGTTTTAGTTAAAAAATCTAAAAGTATAACACGTTATCATACGATTCATCTTAAAGAATCTCCTCTCAATCGATGAGGGAAGTCCAATTCTGTCCTTTCTATTTACATTGACTTGTGAATCACTTTTTCTTTTGTTAAGAAAACTTTTCTTCTCCTATCTTAGAACATTAATATTCTAAGCCACGCATCTCATTAAAAAGAATTTTTTTTTTTTTAAACAAAATTTGTTACTAGAAGAACGTACGCTCTGATATCAATAAAATGAATGAACATTTTCTCAGGAATTAGATTTTCAAATTCATGTAAAATAAGGTCAAATAATAATTAATTCAATGAACCATG
This sequence comes from Euborellia annulipes, assembly GCA_023213315.1. NCBI lineage: Eukaryota > Metazoa > Arthropoda > Insecta > Dermaptera > Anisolabididae > Euborellia > Euborellia annulipes. The sequence continues at coordinate 11,635 of JAKCPI010007344.1, read as the reverse complement.
GCTGAGAACTTGAACTAATTAAATAGCGCAGTTAAATAATAAAAAGGGTTCAAGAATAATTAAAAAGGAAAGAGAAAGAAAGAAGAGGAACAAAAAAAGTCGGGTTTAAGAGGACTCAACTTTATTTATGGGTACCTGAAATTTTAAGTTAAATTCATTTAGAAATCTGTTCTTTTTTAAGTCTTTTCTGCAACTTAGGCCATATAACGATACACAAATTATTTTTTAAATATGATACATATATTGATATATGGACCCTGTTACGCATTAGCGTGTCAAGTGCCACCTACCGAGTTTTGAGAAAATTAACATTAAAGTTTTCTGTTTTCATTGGATTATATATAATTTTTTTTGTCAATTGAGCAAGTAACTTTAAATATAAATTTCTTTAGGACATATTTCATAAAAAATACTATTAATTATCGCATTTGAAACAATATTCCGTGCTTAACTCAATTTTTAAATTTTTTTTGGCGCTTGACACACTAATGCATAACAGGGTCTATATAGCGTCCAGGAATATTTATTTATGCCATTTGGTATTCAAATGATTTAAATAAATATTCATTGGACTGACTGGGATTCGAACCGCGCTCCTTGACTTTAAAGACATCTACCCACGTAACTGTAAACTTGACAAGCTTGCACGTGCAATCTTTTTGTACAAGCTAACTGTTGCTTCCGTTGCGCAAGCATTTTAATTGTGCAAGCCGCTTGATGCTCGATTGAATTTTAATCATGCACAAGCATATTTCCTCAAGCAAAACTCTCCGCCATTTTATAGACATCTTGACATTTGATATTTATTTAATATATATTAATTCATTTAAAATTTCAATTTAAATATTAGTGTCTCTTTGAGTATTTCTTGTTATCTTAGAAAAAATAATCTTCCGAGTTTGACATTTTTAGGTTAATTTTCGGCATAAGCTGTTTCTTGCCCAAGCATGTTTGTGCCGTGTAGTGCCGAAGGGAAGCAAATATGGGGGTATGTGGAAGTAATTCGAATCGTAAATCGTTTCACCAACGTTTTCATCGATGCATTGTTGTCCGGAACCATATGCAGAGGCGTACCAAGGGGGAGGGGCTGTCCACCCCAGGCCCCGAGTCGGCATAGGCCCCTGGGCAGCGGAAAAATTTCGTTACCCAAAAAAAAGGTGAGTGATGGGAAAAAAGTGTGAGTGTTTAAAAAACAAATATTTTAGGGTAACGTGTATTTCCATCAAAATCACGACACCGAATTTTTTACATGAATACAAGAGAAATTAAAATTATAAAAATATCTCGGCCAACTTTAATATCTCTTTTATGAAATAATTGCAATGTTTTTGTTAAATGTTTCAATAAATCCTTTTTGCAATAAAAACACTCTCGAACATCGAAAGTCGTCTTTTGCTCTTAGCTATTAAATGTCTCTCTCTCTCTCTCTTTATTTCCTATAATTTTTTAATAATAAATATTGGTTGCACTTCTGCTCCCCTTCAACGAGAAAGGGCCTCTCAAAGCCTTAATAAACAGTTCTGTTCGATTCTGTTGCTGCCGCCTCCTTTTATAGATTGTTTTTTTTTTTTTCTTTTTAAGAGGATAAAAAAAAAATCCACCGACCATCCTTAAGCCAACCGAAAGATATGAAATAAAAAAAAAGTACAACGCGTGCGCGCAATCCTTTGCCCCTAGAGGGCGTAAAAAAGAGGGGAGGGAAGCGCCAGTAATTGGCACTTTGGACTTTGGAGTAGATCAAAGCTAAGTGGAAGGAATCGTCATGAATTGTGTGGGGTGGGGTTCTTTTTTTTTAGATGGGTGGGCGCAATCCACTTGTCCCCTGCCTTTCTCCCTGGAGGCTGCTGCCTGTCACCTTTTTGCAGATGAGTCAATTCGGCGTGACGTCACCAGCCGGCAGCATCCCCACGACCCTAAAGGGACGAGGACGCATCCATAATCAGGAGCACTGATAATGACGTCATCTCTTCACACCAGTTGACCTTGAGTTTAATCGTAGATAAATACTGTATAATAAATCTTCTTCTAATCATAGACAAAAGTCTTAATTTCTCGGGCTGTAATTCAGGAGGTAGTAGCCAGAAAGCAGTAGTCTCTCCAATCATACAACGTTTCGATCTCTTTTATTGGACATTCATCAGGTATTACAGCTACAACTAGATTTTTAAATATAATTCAGGCCTTCGGGCTTGGTGTAGTTGGTAGCGCGCCTGTCTTGTATACCAAGGACCCCAGGCAGTCCGGTTACTTGATTTCCATTTGGATACCAGATGGCTTGAATAGAAATGCCTGGACCCCCAACAGATAATTACTAAAATACAGAGTATCATAAAAAGTCTTTTATGGCCTAAGTTGCCGAAAAGACTGTGAAGTGTGAATGGGAAGAAAGTGTGAGTGGGCTAATAACCCGAAACATATTGAGTTAGGAATTCGCATATTTTATCAGCCCAGTGAAACTCCTCATACATATTACATTTCCATGTATTATTTCACGTAAAACATACACCACTTTCGCTCCAAACTATAATAAATAAGCAACCTACACACATGTATCATCATTTTCTTTTTGGCCTGAAACCAAAATCAATTAAAAAGCTATTTTACTCTAAATAAGTGAAAGAAATTGGTGAGATCTGTTGTGTGCATTTTTCTCGTTTCCAGCTTACGTCATTACTTAAAGAAATTTAAATATATTGGGCTTTTGAACACACGAACGAATCTCCCTCCGACTATTTCAACTGGACAGGAGGTGCAGAGATTCGTAACGTTTGGAGAGGTAGAAATTGAACTTACTATCCTATATAGAGACTTTTTCTTCTTTTTTTTTTTTAAAAATTTTTTACTTTTAAATATCATTAATTTTTAAAAAAAAACCTTGAAAAAACCTAGTGTTTAATTTTATATTTAATTTTATAAACTCACTTAAAAAGCGAGGGTTGCATAATTTTAATATCTCTCCGTTTATATAGGTTTATTTTTAAACACTCACACTTTTTTCCCACTCACATACACATGCACACAGTCTTTTCGGCAGCTTAGGCCATATAAGACTTTATGATACTCGTATTTTAATAATATCGACGCTCTCAGTAAGACAAGTGTCTAACTCCACTTTTTTTCGAAAATCATTTTTTGTATTTTCTGTTGAAAAATATCATTATCCTTATGCCCTGAACTGAGGAAGAGCGTAATTCAAATTTTTCAGTTCGAAAAGTGTTTAACAGTGGCTCTAACAATGACAATGAAATGTTCTTTGGCTTTCCTGAAAAATAAACAAAAATGGAGTTAGGCACTTTTTTTTTTTTTTAAACATTCACACTTTTTCTCATTCACACTCACACTCACACACACATTCACACTGTCTTTTCGGCAGCTCAGGCCATATAAGACATTTACGATAACCGTTATTTATGAATTTATATATATTAGGGTCCAGGCATTTTTATTTAAGCCATCTGGTATCCAGATGGCTTAAATAAAATCATCGGACTGCCTGGGGTCCGAACCCGCGACGTTTGGTATATGAGGTTAGCACGCTAACCTCTACACCACGCCCCGTGGGCGAGTTAGGCACTTTGCTAATTAGAACTTATTTAAGCTGACCAAGGTCAAAGGCCGAAAAATAAATGAAAAAAAAAAAAAAACTTATTTAAGCCATTTGGCATCCAACTGTTTGGGATCCGAACCAGCGACCCTTGGTATAGAAGGCCAGCGGGCTACCAACTACACCAAGACGCGAGGGCTTTTAGGTAATAATGTTGGATTAATGATCAATATTATAAGGATTTCGATTATATACCGATTTCTGAAATCAATTCTTCGCAGCCGTGGAAATGATAATAAATAATAATAATCGATTATAAATGAAAGCAAGATTCTTTTTTTTTCTAATTTCTTATCAACTTTAAAGCTTTGAGCTTACTTACTTAAGCAAACTAAAGAAGCATATCTTTATAAACATTTGAAGAAGAGGAAAAAAAAAGAAAAGGAAGAAGAAGAAGAAGAAAAGTTTAAAAGATGGAACAAGTTTAGGGGGAGGATATAATAATATATTCACTGCGGAAAACTTGAATTGATCGTTAACTTTAAATTAAATGAATTTCTTTTTTTTTTTTACTTTTTTCATTCGGAACAAATGATCTTTTGATACCTTTGGAAAAAAAACCGTAGTTTAATCAAATTGTCTTCTCTGATCGGAGCTTTTTCCTCTTTCTTTAGGGTAAATATTAATAATAACTGAGGGATTTGAGAGATGCAATTAAGAAATCCAAGCAATATTCGCTCTCTGTTATATAAATGAGTCAGCGATTGTGAAGGGAGATTTCTTATAAAGATGGAAATCAGCATCCCTCATAGTATGGACTTATTACAATTACGCCCGTGGGTATTTTGGGGTTTTAGGGACACCCAACACCCTCGCCCAATGAGCTGATAAAGAGAACAGTCATCATCATCATCATCATCGTCTGCTTCCCTTGCTGTTGTGTCAAATTATATTAATGCGTTTTAATTTTATTACTCTCTTATTATCTTATTTTTTATTTTTTTTCAATATGAGTGTGAGTTAAAAAAAGAGTCCACCGAAGGCGGTCGGTTCGGTTAGTATATGAAGATAAATATCTCCAGGGAATAGAGAGCGAGATGGAAAATATAAAATAACTTAATTAAGATTTTGATTTCAAATTACGGTTTTCAGAAGGATCAAGCAACGGATCCTCTTTTTTAAAAGATGAAAGATGAGATCAAATGCAACCTTAATGTTTTATTTGATCAAAAAAAAAAAGAAGCAAGTTCATTAAACTCGAATTTATTTATCGTCTTCCATGTAAATATAATTTTTCGGGCAGAATACAAGATAATTTTTAACAAGCCACATGGATCGGTGGCCCAGAGTAAGAGGGTTGTTGAACAGTAGCCGGAAACATTCTTTTTCCAAACTGTGAGGTGCGCCTCCCTAGGGAGAGGGCGATAATTAGCCACAGCGAGCAATTTTCCAAACTCAGCCAAAATTATTTCTTTTATTGTGACGTTTAGGCCACTAGTTTAGGCCATCTTCAGGGCCGGAGACGAGAATAAATGAAATTTTAATTTCAAAATTCAAATTGTCATTTTTCTTTCAAAATTTTCATTCAAAATTAAAATTTCATTTATTCTCACCTCCGGCTCTTAAATAGGCCGAAACGTCACAATAATTTTGGCTGCATATGACTAGGAATTTTTTTTTTTTTTTTTGACTCATCTTTAATATAAATTTATATTTTTTAGCATTAAAAATTTTTGTTTTTGTTTTATTTTACAAAATGGGAGAGGGGGGGGGGAGGAGGCGCCATATGATTAAATATTTTTAAGGGAGGCGTTGTAACATAAAGTTTGGAAACCACTTGTCTTAAGGATAAATCGATAATTTTTTCACCGATTTTCCATTAAATTTCATTTTAATTTTTTTTCTAGGATGGTTTTCTTAATTTTGGAATTATCTTAAATGGCGGTAGAATGAAGCAACAACTCTTAAGTTTCTCTACTCTCTTTTTCAACACACGGAGTAGGACTAATTTAAATAAATTTAATCACTTAGACTCCCTAGATGATGGAGCGGGACTTATATCCTTGTTCTAGGCCACATTTTATTAATTTTTCTTGGATTATTATGATGAAATGAAATCCAAAAATTTCCAATAGTTTGCGGACAAATTTATTTTATTCTTAAACTATTAGGCAAACGTTTCGACCTCTCAGTCATCATCAGAGTTGTATATAGGTCCGAGTAAAAATGATTAAAAATAATCGAGGGATCCACACGCCCGTAACAGAGGTCTGAATAGTGAACCTTGAGGGATACACAGGGATATACACGTCCACGCCAGGGACACACATTTTTCTTCTGGTCACTTTCGATCTACTGTGTGCATCCCTGGTGCGGGCGTGTGTGTCCCTCGATCATTTTTAATCATTTTTACTCGGGGCCTTTAAAAAAAATATGTAGATATTTCTCAAATAATTTTAAATAAAAAAGTAATTCTATAATTTATGTATAGCTCTGATGATGTTAATTAACCCTGGAGTAATAGAGAATTTTAGACCCCGTCACTATTTGGAGCAGATATTTTATGACTACTTTACTTTCTCTTATCTATATATGTTATATTATTTTGTTATCAAGAATTGAAATAAATACATATCTAAGCAGATAAGCAATTAATTTCCCTCGTCAGAGATTTAAGTCCCGCCTGCTTTTTCGCTTTCCGTTCCAATTTTTTTAAAAATTATATTGACTAATAGAAAAATTGGTTTAAATGGCATCAGCCTTTTAATCAGAGGTATATAGAAGATTAGAGAAATTGAATTTAGGCTACATAATTAGTCATGATGTTGATAATTTTCTCGCTTTGCGGAAAACCCCAAACGGCTCTCTGGTTTTCCCTATTCGGTAAACTAAAGTTGTGTTCTGTGCTTGTCACGACATACGGTACATTCTTTTTTTTTTTTTAACACTCACACTTTTTTCCCATTCACACTCACATCCACACATATTCTTCCCTTCAAATGTATGACGCCTATGTCTTCTCGACAACTTACTTTCTTAAGACTATTTGATTCATATTTTTTATTTACTTAATTAATAAACTACAGTAGTTTATCAATTTGATTATAAAAAACTGTTTAATATGGCCTAAGTTGCCTAAAGACTGTGTGAATGTGGCTCTCGAAATTTTTTATTCTTATTACTACTATATGAAATTCATTTTTCATTGAACATTAGATATTTATATTCCTAATGAATAATAACTTTTTAGGTTAAGTAAATTTTGTTTCTCTCTCTTTCTTTTTTTACCATTTGCCAAAGCAAAATAATTGAATTTTCATTTTATTTTGTTGACCTTTTACTTTTAGTCTATTTTCTTTTTTTTTTTTTAGCAAAGAATTAAATCAAGAGATGACTGAACACTTTTTTATTTTTATTTTTTGCCCCAGATATTTTTTCTCGTTCGCTTCGCTTCATACATACAGAAGAGAAGAGAATTTTTTTGAGAGATATATAATAATTTACTTTAGAGGGAGAGAGAGAGAGCTATCCTATCAATACAAGTGGAAATTATGAGAAAGGGAAAATTTGATAAAGAATATTTTTTTTTTTATTTCTCTCTAAAAAGAATGAATCCAGAATAGAGAAACCTTTCATAATAATACCTTACATTATATACAAAAAATTATAAAAGGTATTAAAAAGTAATGTAAAAACAATCAGCGTTAAAAAATGCTATTCAAAATCACTTCCTGGCCTCAAATAGATATTCTGAAAACAAAAATTTATAGCCAAAGCGTTAACATTTAGTAAATAGTATTAATGCTATGTCTAGGGGGTGGCTTTAATATTTTAACGTCGCTGTTAAAACTTTGTTAAGAGAATAGCCTTTTTTTTAACGCTGATTGTTTCTACATTGCTTTTTAACACCCATTTGTTTATTTTAAATTTTAACGCCTGTTTTTGGAGAATAGTCGTGATTACGTGTTTACTTTAAAATTTTGTAAAATTTTTCGGGGAGGGGTGAGGGGTTTGTATGATTCGAGAGGTAATCACCCCCCCCCCTTTTCCCATATGAATAGTTTTATATAAAATATTTTTAATGATTACTTTCCACGGTTACCCCTGTAGTGGCTGCATGTATAATTAGCAATGAGGAGATCATTTTATTATAAACGCATTCAATTATTTATATATTAAATTGCTATTTTGATTATATATTAATACTAGACGCAAAGCCCCGCCTTCGGCGGTGCTTTACGCCTAGCCAGGGGGCTGCGCCCCCTGGACCCCCTTGCTCGCCTTCATTGAAAATTGTGAATTTCTATAGAACATATACTTATATACATACCGGTAGCCTACATACAAACATTTTCCCTTTTCATTTTTATATATATAGATTATTTTCACGGTTAATTATTCATTAATTTAAGATTTTTTGTGAATCATATCCTTTCCGGGACTCTCCCGGTACACAGACAAAAAATTTACGCCGATATTTTAGAATTCAAAATGTAAATAAATAAAAAAAATAATAAACATGGGTAAATATTTATATTTTGTTACCATGGCAACCATTTCTCCTAATTTTTATTTTTTTCTTATTTTAACGGTTAATTACTCATTTTTTTTTTTTTTTTTTTTTTAAAACATTCACACTTTTTTCTCATTCACACTCACACTCACACACATTCACACTGTCTTTTCGGCAGCTCAGGCCATATAAGACATTTACGATAACCGTTATTTATGAATTTATATATATTAGGGTCCAGGCATTTTTATTTAAGCCATCTGGTATCCAGATGGCTTAAATAAAATCATCGGACTGCCTGGGGTCCGAACCCGCGACGTTTGGTATATGAGGTTAGCACGCTAACCTCTACACCACGCCCCGTGGGCTTATTACTCATTAACTTATTGTTATTTGTGAATTAAAACCTATCCGGGATTCTCACAAACATACACAAAAAATTTCATCAAAATCGGTTCAGTTGTTTAAGAGGAGTTCAGTCACATACACACGTACAAAAGAATTATATATATAAAGATAATATGTGATATTTTTTTTGGCTCCTTTTCCTGTAACTCATAATAATATAGGAAATGACTTTTCTACCCCTAGGACCACTTGTTTGTTTCTTTAATTCTTTTAATGAATTTTCTTTTTTTTTTTATTCTTTAATATGTTGATGTTTGTAATTTGGTTGTGATAGCACCGATGGCACTTTTATACTCGATTGAGGGTCGCAAATTCTCTGAACAGAGATGAGGGTGTCGGCGCGTTAACGAGTGGGTTCCCGTTACAAAGCGAACGTGCCTTAATAGGACGTGAAACATGTGCCTCCCTCCTTCAAGAGAGGGAGAGAGAGAGATAGTTTGAAATAAGGCCCAGCCCAGGGCAGATCAAGAAAGAGGGGGATGATGATGGTGCCGAAATTGTCTGATAATGCCCAACCACCCCCGTAATGGAAGAAATATCTAAGGGCGAAGGAATAGTGAGTGAGTGAGTGAAAAGGGAGGGGAATTTCCATGTCTATAAGAATGAATCCCTCCCTTTCTAAGGGTGTTTTATTGCCAGCAACTAAATACAGTTGAATATATATACGTATGTGGAGGGGGGGAGTTTATCGGAGGTGATAACTCCTCTCTCTAGTAATCGGGATTTGCCCAAACGATATCCTTCTTTTTTTTTTTTTATTTCCTTTTAGATATAGGTTACTGTCGCAAGGTTTCTTATTTTAAAGCCAATTTGTAAAAAGTTATTTCCCTGCTCACCGAGATAAATTTAAAAAATACTGTAAAAGGAACTTTAAAGACTTGGCACTCGGTCACTACGGCGACGTATTCACACAAATTTATAAAATTAACACTTGAATATTATCATTGCCGTTAAGTGATGTGATGTCAAGTCGGGATTGGTGACCCCGAACAATAAACGTGTTGAACGTCACCCGGTAGCCATCGATATCATGTATCTAAACATTTATGTAATAAAGTTAAGCCCCTGAATGGCCTCAGTTGCCGAAAAGGGTTTTAAAAAAATATGGTGTGACTGGTCGCACAGCACACAACTCGCAAGTTGTGTTAGTGCTTGTCACGCCAGTTTTTTAATGTCGATATGTATTTAGTTTCCTTCAGTTCGGTACATTTTTTTTTTTTTTTTTTTAAACATTCACACTTTTTTTCTCATTCACACACACATTCATGCAGTCTTTTCGGCAACTTAGGCCATATAAGACTTTGACGATAACCGTTGTAGAGAATATATCTATTGTGGGGTCAGGCATTTCTATTTAAGCCATCTGGTATTCGGTACATTTGAATTCAATATTAACATGGAAAAATATTTATATTTTGTTACCATGACAACCATTTCTAAACTATCAATACATCAGTAAAGTACTAGTCGATTTTTGATTAAAAGCATATTTTTTACCCTCTAGGGAGGTGTTTTAAATATAAAATTTCAACCTCCTAAGCTCAATTTCTTCATGCTTAAAATTGAACACATACACACAGACAGACCATGTCGCGAATACCATTTTTTTGGATTCAGGGGTCTCAAAACGTGTATATTAGGGTGTCCCTTATATGGGCAAAAAAAATTTTTTTTTAAATACCGGAACGCATACCCTCTAATTTTTTTTTCAAGCTACTAAGCCTTACTTATATATGAAATTTTATTCACCTACGTTGACGTTAACCCGTGCCGACCTGCCCGCAAAGTTTTTGAAAATAGTCGTTTTTGAGTATCTCTTGATATATACCTAGATTATCGCAATTAAGTAAGTATTAGGTAGACAATTAAGTAAAAACAAATTCTTCCTTAAATAAATACTTCGAAAGCCTTCTAGGGGTTTTTTGAAATTCGGACCTTAAGGGCCCAAAATCACCATTTTGGAAAAAAATGGATTTTTTAATTAATTTTTTGACTTTCTTTAATTACGTTTAAACGAGATGAGATATCAAATTAGTTCCTTCGGTACATTCTTCCTTAAATAAACACTTCAAAAGCCCTTGAGGGGTTTTTTGAAATTCGGACCTTTAAGGGCCTAAAATCACCATTTTAGTAAAAAATGCATTTTTTTTAATTAAATTTTTGACTTTCTTTAATTACGTTTAAACGAGATGAGATATCCAAAATTAATTCCTTCGGTACATTCTTCCTTAAATGAACACCTCAAAAGCCCTTGAGGGGTTTTTTGAAATTCGGACCTTAAGGGCCTAAAATCACCATTTTAGAAAAAAATGCATTTTTTAATTGATTTTTGACTTTCTTTAATTACGTTTAAACGAGATGAGATATCAAATTAATTCCTTCGGTATAAATTCTTCCTTAAATGAACACATCAAAAGCCCTTTAGAGGGTTTGAAATTCGGACCTTAAGGGCCTAAAATCACCATTTTAGAAAAAATCTGGTGTGACTGGCGCACAGCAATACAACTTTCTCTTTTCATCTTCTTGCAATCGAAAGTTGTGTACTGTGCTTGTCACACCAGATTTTTTGTGTCGACATATATTAGTTCTCGACAGTACGGTACATTCAAATTTCAAGATGTAAAATTTATAAGTTTGGCAAAATATTTATATTTTGTTACCATGGCAACCATTTCTCCTATCTTCCCTATGAAACACAAGAGTAAAGTGGTCTTCAGAAGATTTCAATCGCAAAATGAGAATTATACATTTTAAAGAGCATCTAAAAAATAATTGATTTTTGAATTTAAAAAAAAAAAATCGTTGGAGCAAATTTTGAGAAAATCGAAAAAAACTGAAAAAAGTACATCAGTAAAGTACTAGTACTCTTTGGCCGATTTTGATTAAAAGCTTATTTTTTCCGGTCCCGGGGGGTGTTTAACTTAGTATATAAAATTTCAGCCTCATAGCTCAATTCCTTCATGCTTAAAATTGAACACACACACACACCACCCACCCACACACCCACCCACCCACCCACCCACAGACAGACCATGTCGCGAAAACCACTTTTTTGGATTCAGGGGACCTCAAAACGTGAAGATCCATCAAAATCTCGACATCGAATTTTTGACATGAATCCAATACTTTCTCTCTATATATATATTACATATATACATAGGTAAGAGAAA